>JAXGGT010014019.1:0-18511 GCA_035583425.1 Marsdenia floribunda
GGACTTCTATGGACTTTATTTAAATAATCAAGACTAAATATATTTTTAATAGTCTTGATTAAATAAATCATTTTTTGCCAAAATTCCTCTGTCTACAATTAGTATATTAGAATTTTTTTTTTACTTTTAATCTACACTATTTTGATTTAAATTTTGAGACTGCAGTTAAGTACGAGGAATTAATCCTCCCAAAGGGCATGAGTATTATATATTCTTGCCACATTCAATCAACATGAGTTAAAGATTGTTTGTTGTCACAGTAAATTTTTGTCCAAATGTGGGAACACTGCGCACTCCAGAATCCTCGCCCCGGTATCTGCCGCTGCATATACTAATTGTGACTGCCCCAACTCGAAGCAGCTTGCAGACTGTTATTTATATGCAATAGACAAAGCAAACCATGTTCCTCAGCTTTCTTGGAAACCCAAAAAAATTAAAATTCGTGTCTGTATATCCAAAATGAGTTGGTTATGGCACTTTTGGACAGTTGTTTTGCTATTTCATCAATATGCGCCTTCTTCATCATCTGTTTCTTCTTCTTCTTCATTTACTGCCGATCTATTTGAGAATTGGAGTCAAGAACATGGAAAAACATACTCTTCTGAGCAAGAAAAGCAGCACAGAATTAGAGTCTTTGAAGACAACTACGATTACATTACACAGCATAACAGTAAGGCTGATTCAACCTACACCCTTTCCCTTAACGCCTTTGGTGATCTCACGCACCAGGAGTTCAAAGCCAAGTACTTGGGACGTCTATTCGCTTCTGCCAATAATAATCCCATTCGAGGTTCCTCTGTATTTGGAACATCTGATTTTGATGTCGTTAACGTTGATGATGATTATGATCGTATTCCTTCATATATTGATTGGAGGAAGAAAGGAGCTGTTGCAAGGGTTAAAGACCAGGGCGATTGTGGTACGGGATCGATCAGCTTCTGAATTCTGATTATATATTCTCCTAAATCTTTTACTGCTTATAATAATTAGTATTTATGTATACTATAGGTGGATGTTGGGCATTCTCGGCTACAGGTGCAATAGAAGGCATCAACAAGATTGTAAGTGGATCACTTGTCAGCTTGTCTGAACAAGAGTTAATTGATTGTGATAGATCTTATAATTCTGGGTGTGACGGTGGACTAATGGAAAATGCTTACGAGTTTGTTGTGAAGAATAAGGGCATTGATACTGACAAAGATTACCCCTTCAGTGCACGAGATGGAACCTGCATTAATAGAGATAAGGTTATTTATCCATCCTTTTCTTTTTCTAATACCATCTTGAATACATACTTTTGATACATATTCTAATGTCTATGTTCATTTCATCATCATACTGCAGTTGAAAAGACACGTTGTGACTATTGACAGTTATAGAAATGTGCCGAGGAATAATGGGACAGCACTAATGGAAGCTGTAGCAGCACAACCTGTTAGTGTTGGGATATGTGGTAGTAATAGAGCATTTCAGTTTTACTCGTGGGTACGTAAGCTAGACGTTAGTGTTGGTTTCCTGCTTGCCAATTAATTAATTTCATCATCCTTTTTCTATTTAAATGAAATTATATATGATGCAGGGTATTTTTAGCGGACCGTGCTGTTATGATTTGGATCATGCTATGTTGATTGTGGGTTATGATTCAATGCCTGGAGTAGAATATTGGATTGTGAAGAACTCATGGGGAACAAGTTGGGGTATAAGTGGTTATATGCACTTGGCAAGAAGGTATGGAAATTCAGGAGGATTATGTGGGATTAACAAGTTGGCCTCCTATCCAGTTAAAACAACTAGCGCCATTAATCCTCCTGCATCACCACCGCCACCACCGCCACTACCACCTTCTGATCTTGGTTTAGTCAAATGTGATCCTATCGCCTATTGCAATGATGATGAAAGCTGCTGTCGCATTAGTGAACTCTGGGGGTTTTGCTTTGGATGGAAGTGTTGTGAGATAAAACATGCAACGTGCTGCCATGACCACTGTTGTCCCCTAGAATTGCCCATCTGTGATATCCCAAATAAACTCTGTCGAGCGGTAACATGTTCCCCATATATCACTTCTATCATTAATTAGTTTGCAACTAGAATTCCCTCCATTCATTATATATATATATATATTTGACTCTGCTCCATGTGTATAATATATACGTACCTGTCATTGCAGAATGATGGTAATACTACATCGATCAAACAACTAAAGAACGCAGGCCTTTCTCGATAAGTTGTACGGGATGGTATACATGCATAATGATAGAACGTTGTTAAAATAATACTTACTATATATTGTATTTGAATAGAGATGGTGCGATTGTACTTCTTTCTCTAAGCCCTGTACGTGCTTATGTATCCACGAAGAAGATTTGTCAGTATTTCTGCTTAATTAAAATACTATATGTGGAAAAAAATCACAAAAAGTAAAGATAAATCAGTGGTTTTGATGTCTTAACATTATTTTATTATTATTACTATTATAATTTTTTCTTTTAATGATGATAGGAATTTCCACGTTAATTTTTACAAGACATAGAAATCCTTGAAAACATTTTTGCTCCAATTCAATCAACATGACTCGAAGTGTGTTTGTTATCAACGTGGACGAAGCAACTAAGTATCTGCCGCTGCATACTTGTGACTGCCTAACTAAAGAATCCCACCCCTCCCCCCTGCAGAAAATATATATATATGTGGAATTAATGGACAACGCTCTCCATGCATGTTTTTCTCATTAACTCTATTAATATTGGCAAAACCAAAATCCAAAAATGAGTCGACTATGGCACTTTTGCACCATTGTTTTGCTATTTCATGAATATGTGCACATTTGTTCAGCATCATCATTTTCCATTTTTTCTTCGTTCACTGCTGATATATTTGAGAGTTGGCGTCAGGAACATGGAAAAACATACTCTTCTGACCAAGAAAAGCAGTACAGACTTCGAGTCTTGGACGACAACTACAATTACATTACCCAATATAACAATAAGGCTAATTCAACCTATACTCTTTCCCTTAACGCATTCGCTGATCTTACCCACCATGAGTTCAAAGCCAAATACTTGCTGGGACGACAGCTCTCCGCTTCTACCAATGATATAGATTCCTCTGCACTTCTAGAAGCTGTAGCTGCTGCAAAACCTGTTAGCATTGGCGTATGTGGTAGTGATAGACCATTTCAGTTCTACTCCCGGGTACGTTAGTGTTCCTCCCAAATAAATTAATTTCTTGAATCGTCCTTTTCTTTCAATATTTATGTATCCAATTTAAAGTTCAATAAATAAATAAATAAATTATGGTGCAGGGTATTTTTACGAAACCATGCTGTGATACTTTGGATCATGTCGTATTGATTGTGGGATATGATACAAGAAATGGAATAGAATATTGGAATGTGAAGAACTCGTGGGGGACAAGCTGGGGTATAAGGGGATACATGCACTTGGAACGACAGAATGGGAATTCATGTGGGATGAACAAGGAGGTCATCAGGTATCTAGTTAAAGAAACCAGACCCAGCCTCAGCCACAGCCCCAGCCCCAGCCCCAGCCTCAGCCCTCCATCACCAACTCCTAGAGGTTACGTGAAATGTGATGTGTTCATAGATTGCCATGATGGTGAAACCTGCTGTTGCGGTCTTAGAATCGGTAAGCTATGCATTGTATGGAAGTGTTGTCCGGTAAAATCTGCAATCTGCTGTAAGGATCGTAAACACTGTTGCCCCCCTGATTATCCCATCTGTGATGGTAAAGCTGCCCTCTGTTGGACGGTACGTTTCCTCTTTTATTCTGTTGCTATTAGATTTATGGAAAATTCAGCAACTGCTGCATAAGCATAATTAGCTTCAAATTAATGTTCATCTTGACTCCGGTTGCAGAAAAATGGCAATACTACGTTGGCCAATCAGCTACGGAACGCAACCCTTCATCGATAAGTTGCACGACGTTACGTTGTTATATATAATACTTGATAATATATATATATATATATATATATATTGTATTTGAAAATAGAAATTAATGGCGATGAATGCCGGCAAATTACAACCGTGTATTTTACGGAAGAAGATTCATCAGTATTTCTGCTTAAACTTGAACGAATCTCATAATATTTTCTCTTCAAATTGATGCTAATTAAGGTGCATTAAGGGATAAGAATATAATTATGTGAAAAATAATAAATAGAATAAATATTAAATATATTGACACTACTGAAATCTCTTCTTAAGGGCGACAAGGACCACAATAACTTGGGGGTTTGATCTTCATCATCAATTTCAATATTCACATTTTTTAAATCCAAAATAATGAATGTAAATGTATCTATTTAAGATCTAGTGGAGGTTCCTTCCTCTATTTGAAGGCTATACAATTGAAGCTTTTTGTGAAATTTAGTAGTAAGAGATTTCTCTATATAGCGATTCTAATTTAGTTCACTAGTCAATAGTCTCTTTTAAAACTTGATTGGACAAACACAACCGAATAGTTGATGACTCCAATTTAGTGTAAATGTGTGCCAGTGTCTATTTCATAAACACTGACACCTTTTTTTCCACTAAAGCCTTGTAATACTCATGTTGAATAAGGATATCATTACATTTTGATTTGTCATAAAGCAAAACTAGAATCACAATCAAAATTTTTAATATAAAATTTTGTTGCCATTATTTCTCAAAGAAGTCTTGGGCTTTGATGCTAGTTTATTATAATTCCAGGGCAATAAATATAAATTGTGTAAAAATAATAACAGAATAACAAGACTAAAAAATAGTAACAAAACAAACGAAAGAAAAATGGACACAAAAAATTTATATGGTTCGGCTAAAGAAGCTTACATCTATGAACGAAGAGGAATAAAATTTTCACTATAAAAAGACAATTATTACAACGAGAGAAATTTCTCATAACAAGAAACTCATTGACACCTATTTCATTATTTAAAAAACACTTACAAAATTTTATCCGTAATATACACTTAAAAAAAATTAATGTATTAATTTGAAGATTAAAATCTTCAAAATCAAAGAGAGAATTTCTCAAAAGGGAGAAAGAAAGAAAGATGGCGAAAAAAGCTTTTGCTTCTACTCTTTCTTTCAATATATATGTTTTTGTTTTTCGGTCCGAGGAATTAATGAGGCGAATGCCTCTATATTTA
This sequence comes from Marsdenia floribunda, assembly GCA_035583425.1. Lineage (NCBI taxonomy): Eukaryota > Viridiplantae > Streptophyta > Magnoliopsida > Gentianales > Apocynaceae > Marsdenia > Marsdenia floribunda. The sequence continues at coordinate 5,152 of JAXGGT010014019.1, forward strand.
TAAGCAAGTTCTTGGGAGAAAAGGGCCTTGGTGGCTCATTTGCAAACACACACCTCAAAATGCCACCTTATATTACATTTTTAATGATGATATATAGGTTAATTTTTACAAGACATAGAAATCCTCGAAAACATTTTATTTGCTACATTCAATCAACATGACTCAAAGTGTGTTTCTCATCAACGTGGACGAAGCAACTAAGTATCTGCCACTGCATACTTGTGACTGCCTAACTAAAGAATCCCACCCCTCTCCACAGCAGACTATATATATATATATATGGAATTAATTGACAACACTTTGTCATCAAATTTATTAATATTATTGGCAAACCAAAATCCCAAAATGAGTCGGTTATGGCACTTTTGCACCATTGTTTTGCTATTTCATCAATATGTGCACATTTGTTCAGCATCATCATCTTCTTTTTCTTCTTCGTTCACTGCTGATCTATTTGAGAATTGGTGTCAAGAACATGGGAAAACATATTCTTCTGAGCAAGAAAAGCAGTACAGGCTTAGAGTCTTGGAAGACAACTATGATTACATTACCCAGCATAACAATAAGGCTAATTCAACCTATACTCTTTCACTTAATGCCTTTGCTGATCTTACCCACCATGAGTTCAAAGCCAAGTACTTGCTGGGACGAAGTCTCTCCCCTTCTACCCATGATCTAGATTCCTCTGCACTTTTGGAAGCTGTAGCTGCTGCAAAACCTGTTAGCGTTGGCATATGTGGTAGTGATAGACCATTTCAGTTCTACTCTCAGGTACGTTAGTGTATATTCCTCCCAAATAAATTAATTTCCTGGATCATACTCTTTATTTCATTATTTATATATCCAATTTAAATAAATAAATTATGGTGCAGGGTTTTTTTACGGGACCATGCTGTGATACTTTGGATCATGCGGTATTGATTGTGGGATATGATTCAAGAAATGGAATAGAATATTGGAATGTGAAGAACTCGTGGGGGACAAGCTGGGGTATAAATGGATACATGCACTTGGAACGAAAGAACGGGAATTCATGTGGGATGAACAGAGAGGTCCTCAGGTATCCACTTAAAGAAACTAGCCCCAGCCCCAGTCCTCCATCACCAACTTCCGTGAAATGTGATGTGTTCACCCAGTGCCAGAACGGTGAAACCTGCTGTTGCGGTACTTCAATCGGTAAGTTATGCATTAGATGGAATTGTTGTCCGGAAAAATATTCAATCTGCTGCAAGGATCGTAAACACTGTTGCCCCCCTGATTTTCCCATCTGTGTTGATTCTAACCTCTGTCGGAGGGTAAGTTTCCCTTCTTTTTTTTTTTTTTTGTCTGTTGCTATTTAGATTTATGGAAAATTCAGCAACTGCGCTGCATAAGCATAATTAGGTTCAAATTAATTTTCATCTTGACTCCTGTTGCAGAAAAATGGCGCTACTACGTTGGCCAATCCGCTACGGAACGCAACCCTTCATGGATAAGTTGCACAACGCTACGTTGTTATATATAATACTCGATAATATATATATAAATATATTGTATTTGAAAATACAAATAGAAATGGCGCTGAACGCCGACAAATTACAACAGTGTATTGTCCGAAGCAGATTCATCAGTATTTCTGCTTAAACTTGAATGAATCTCATGGTGTAATGTTTTCTCTTCAAATCGATGCTAATTAAGATTCAATAAGGGATAAAAATAGCATAAATAGAATAAATAGTAAATATATTAATACTAATGAAATCTCTACTTCCATCTCAAGAACTCTATATATATATTGAATCTTCAAAAACTTCTTCTCGGGTACCCTTTCCATATTGGATCTTCTTCGTCCTTTTTTCCAGACATTTCATACAAATTTTCTCCCTTTTCATGATCGTACGAAATTCTTGATCTTTCATTACCCCAAATTGCATAAAACATAGCCATCATCTCAATTTTTGATCGCTTTACAATCAAAATTTTTGACATTACGCAATCCAAATTCTCTCACACTCTCTCTAGATCTCTATATATATATAAAATACGAGTTCTTCTTCTTCTTCCTCTAACTCTGATGATTCTTCATCACACCACGTTCTCTCTCTCTCTCTCCATATATATATATATATAGAGAGAGAGAGAAAGAGAGCTTGCATTACAATTCTAAATGGAATAAAACACTATCTTGGTAATTAATACCTATAACCATAGATAAAATAAATCGTCAAAAGTTCTAGATATATAGAATAAAATAGGAAAATTTATCGGTTTAGTCCTGTAACTATTTTCATTTCTCTAACAAGGTTCTATAACTTTTTTCTTACTTTAATTAGTTCTCTAACAATATTCGTTTACTAAAATTAGTCCTTCCAACAAAATTTTTTCAAATTTTCTGGTGCCCAACTGACGTGGACAAAAATTGAGGGGCATTTTCGGTAGTTTCACTTCTGAAAAACGTGGAAAATAAAATTCTTCACTCCTCAAGTTGTAGGAATTTTTCTTTGAGTGAAAAATCAAGATTTCAACTGAAAATTTGGGCAAATTTTTGATTGTAAATTTGGGCAAAATTAATTTGCAATCAAAAATTTGCTTAAATTTGTATTCGAAATTTTTATTTCTTACTCAAAGAAGAAACCCTACAATTGGAAGAGTGAAAAATTTCCCTCCATTTCATTTCTCACATTTTTCAGAACTGAAACTACCGAAAATACCCCTCAATTTTTGTCAACGTTGGCTGAGCACCGGAGCAACAGGCAAAAATTTGGTTGGAAGGACTAATTTTAGTAAACAAAAATTGTTACGGGACTAATTAAAGTAAGAAAAAATTTATATGACTTTGTTAGAGAAATATAAATAGTTATAGGACTAAATCGGTAAATTTCCAATAAAATATCTAAATCTAAATATTATTAAAATACTCCTATTTAAATGAGATATGGACTTTTAACTTATTTAAATTAACTCATTTAAATATGAGAGAAATAAGAAAGATAAATTATTTATGTTTCAAACGAAATTAAATAAATATTTTTAAAAATTAAAAAAATAATAATAATAACGGAATTTAATTTATTTCATGGCATTTTATTGATTTAATAGATGTCATACAAAGGATTGCCTTACGTATAAGACTCAATTTTTCTTGGCTTTGGATGTCCAATAAAATTATAAAACATATAGTTATTTTCTTTTTCTTTTCTTTTTTTTTTTAAAAAAACTTTTTTATGTTATATCTTTTTAACACCATTAATCCCGATTAACATTACTAACCAAATATAATAATAAAAAAAATTATTGATAAAATTTAAATTTATTAACAAATTTTCTTTGAATGAATGAAATTATTTTCAATACAAAACATATGAGTATTATTAATGTTGGATACATTCAATCCAACGTGTGGATGAAGCAACTGCTATCATGAGCCGCTGTCTAACTTAAATTACAATGCCATATGCTGCTGATCTATTTGGGAGTTGGCATCAAGAATATGGAAAAGCATACTCTTCTGAGCAAGAAAATTAAGCAGTACAGGATTAGAGTCTTGGAAGAGAATTACGATTACATTACCCGGCATATATAACAGTAAGGCTAATTCAGCCTATACTCTTTCCCTTAACGCCTTCGCTGATCGTACCAACCGTGAGTTCAAAGCCAAGTACTTGCTCGGACGATGCCAATAATAATAATCACATTCGAGGATCCTCTGCAATTGTTAGAATAATATATGATGATGTCGTCGTTTAGGTTGATGGTGTCAATGATCATAATCATTCATCCAGCGATTGGAGGAAGGAAGGAGACCAGGGCGATTGTGGTGTATATATGTATATGTGAGTGTTCTTCTGAATATTATTCTCCCAAATGTTTACTCCCTATAATGATTATAATTAGTAATATATATATATATATATATATATATGTATGTATGTATAGGTGGATGTTGGGCATTCTCGGCTACAGGTGCAATAGAAGGCATCAACAAGATTGATCTCGGATCAGCTTGTCTGAACAAGAGTTAATTGACTGAGATAGATCTTATAACACTGGGTGTGAGGGTGGACTAGCAAGTGGTAAACGCCTTCCAATTCGTTGCCAAGAATAAAGGCATTGATACTGACAAGGATGACTCTTACAAAGCTCGAGATGGAACCTGCAATAGAGAGAAGGTAGTAATAACTCCTAGCTAGCTCCTTAATTTTTGTTAATTAATTAATTAATTAATTACTTTCTTTTGATTATATGGATATATTTTCTAATTCATGAATAATAAAACAATTATATATATATATATATATTTCTGCAGCTAATGAGACATGTTGTGACAATCGATGGTTATAGAAATGTGGAGAAAAATAATGACAAAGTAGTACTTCTGGAAGCTGTAGCATTCAACCTGTTAGCGTTGGGATATGTGGTAGTGATACAGCATTTCAGTTTTGCTCAGGGGTACGTACATATATATATATATTTTATTTTATTTTTTGAAATTTGAAGTATTTTAATTTGCTTCTATTGTGTTTCAATTTATGATATTTCTAATCATAATTGAGACTCCTACCAATTGAGTTACACTTTCTTAACACATATTTATATATATATATACACGTATATGTGTACAATATTAACGTCCCTTCCTTGCTTGCCAAAGTAATTAATTAAGTTCCTCATCTTCTTTTTCTTTTTTTTTTTTTTTAATTTAAATGGAATTATATTATAAAATTGGGTAAGATAATGGCGATTTGCAAATCAAAAGAAAAGAAAAAAAAGATGAGCACACAGATTTTATGTGAAAATCTTTGACAGGAAAAATTATGGCCAGAGGAGAAGAAATTTACTATAGTCCAAAAATTGTATAAAAGAGTTCAAACAATCCTATCAGACAAAAAACGAAACCCTAAAAAATTTCACTATCGGCCCTCATGCTCCGCTAACACCACAGACCCCAAATTTTCTCCTAAAATAATTTTTCACTATATAAGTCGCACCGTAAACTTTTCAAGCCGGACCAAATAAAATTTGAATCACGATATTTAACAAATTATATATGGTGTGCAGGGTATATTTAGCGAACCATGCTGTTATAGTATGAATCATGCTATGTTGATTATATAGGGTATGAATCAAGAAATGGAGTAGAATAATATTGGATTGGGAAGAATTCGTGGGGAAGAAGATGGGGTATAAATGGTTACATGCACTTGGAACGGTGGAACGGCAATTGAAGAGGATTTTGTGGGATTAATAAGTTGGCCTCCTATCCAATTAAAACTACACCCATCATTAATATATCACCACCACCTTCTCTCCGTTTAGTCAACTGGAATATTTAATTATAAAAAAAAAGTCAACTGGAATATTCTTTCTTCAAGATCAAGAACTGGATTTTAAATCAGCTTTTAAAATTTTGAGATTTATAGTACATCATCATTGTCATCAACTGATCCTATACGTAATAAAGTTTTTTTTTTTTTTTTTTTTTTTTTTTTTATGATAAAAAAAAAATAACAAATTTTAAAAACAATACAGAAAATAGATATCTTATATGATTGAAAAAATTTTTTAAAAAAATTAATTTTATTTTCGTTAATAAATGATCAATTTCTATAAAAATTAAAGTTTTAATACTAAAAAAAAAAAAATATATAGAAAATTAAAATGGGAAAATTTTCCTTTAACAAAATGAGAGAATACAAAAATCTTCTCAACAGGGGGGCAATTTTGCTTTTGGGATTGTAGACGGTGAAAGAGAGACATTGAAGTTGACTTTGATGGATTTGGAACAATTAATGTGCATAATTGTTGTCTGAATATCACCTACTCCCTCTTTTTTTTTTTTTTTTTTTTTTTTCATATAAAATTTTAAAAAAATATATATATATATATTTAATGTGTCTTTAGTTAAAAAAATAAAATAAAATATTGTTTTAAAAAAAATTTATTAATAAGTATAAATTATAAAATAAAAAAATATTAAGAAGTGTATATTGCATTTTTTAATGCAAATTTTTTTAAAAGAAAAAATTAATTTTTCATTTATATATATATATACTTTCACAGCAAAGTAGATTTATTTATTTTGAAGTGGCAAGGCATTTTATTGCTTTTTTTTTTTTAAATTAATTTTATATTTTTATTGACTATTTTAAATATATATATATATATATATGAAAGAAGATTTTTGAGATTATAACAAATAATTGAAATATATATAATATAAAATTGTTTTTAACATTTTTTGTTTTTATCATGTAAAGAAATCTATATAAATTTTTTTATATAATTCTTAAATAAATAAAATTACATTAATTAATTAAACTACTACTTTTGTGTCAATGATTAATTTCATAAGACGTCGGAATCCTCGAAAACATACCACTGAGTTTGTTTTGTTGTCAACGTGGACGAAGCAACAAGTATCAGCACTGCTGTATTTGTGGCTGCCTAACTAATTAATAAATCCCCCACCACCTTTTTTTTTTTTTTTTTTTTTTTTATAGAGTGTGATATTCGTCTTATATATATATATATATATATATATATATATTATAAGTATATATAAATATAAAATAAAATTTAAATATATATTTAAATATTTATTATTAAGTAAGAATATATTTTTGATATAACAATAATGACGCTACGAAAAGGGAGACTGTTATTTATTTATATATATATGGAATTAGTAGACAATGCTCGCCATGCATGTATCGCATACTTTATTAATACAGAGCAAATCAAAATCCAAAATGAGTCGGTTATGGTACTTTTGGACCTCTGTTTTACTATTTCATCATCTGCACATTTCTTCATCATCATCTTCTTCTTCGTTTACCGTGGATCTATTTGAGAATTGGCGTAAAGAACATGGAAAAACATACTCTTCAGAGCAAGAAAAGCAGTACAGGATTAGAGTCTTGAAAGAGAATTACGATTACATTACCCAGCATAACAGTAAAGCTAATTTAAGCTATATTCTTTCCCTTAACTCCTTCGCTGATCTTACCCACCAAGAGTTCAAAGCCAAGTACTTGCTGGGACGACCTCTCTCCGCTTCTGCCAATGATCTGAAGTCCTCTACAGCTCTGGAAGATGTAGATGCTGCACAACCTGTTAGCGTTGGCATATGTGCTAGTGATAGACCATTTCAGTTTTACTCTCGAGTACTTTAATTATTAGTGTTCTTTCCTTGTTTTCCCATATTAATTTAATTTTTCTGAAGCGATCATATCCTCTTTCTTTCTTTATATATCATGTTTAAAGTTCAATAAATAAATTATGGTGCAGGGTATTTTTGCGGGACCATGCTGTGATACATTGGATCATTCTGTATTGATAGAGGGGTATGATTCAAGAGATGGTGTAGAATATTGGAACGTAAAGACCTCGTGGGGAACAAATTGGGGTATAAATGGTTATATGCACCTGGCAAGATGGAATGGGAATTCATGTGGGATTAACAGACAGCTCATGATGAACTATCTAGTTAAAACAACTAGCCTCGATCCTCCATTACCGCCTTCTCCAAGTGGTTCCAAATGTTTTCCTATCAAATGTGGTGGTGGTGCAACCTGCTGCTGCTACAAGAGAAGGCTTGGTATATGCGTGACGTTTACTTGCTGTCAGGCTTCTTATCCTGTGTGCTGCAAGGTTAATCACATTTGCTGCCCCCAAGAGTATCCCAACTGTGTTCCGGGAAAAAGCCAATGTTTCAAGGTATGCGTCGTCAGTGCAGTGTCTTGTCTTCCCTCTATCCTCTATATATATATATATAATTTGACTGTGGGTCGTCTATATATTTGATTGCAGAAACTTGGCAATATTACATTGACTGTACCGTCCAAGATGGCAGTACTTCATGCAATGTTAAGCAACTAGAATTATTTTCTCTTCCAGTATGTACGTATACTGGATATTTTAAGAGTTATGAAGCTAGTATCAGATGGTATATATAATACAATAATGTTGTTATAATGCTTACTACTCAGTGTATTTTAAATTTTAAATTAAAAAAAAAAATGTTAAATTTCTATTTTGTTAGCTTTAATTTTTAAATTATTTTATTTTAATTGTATCTATTGTTTTCATATTTATTACGTCAAATTTTCCAATAATTAAAAATTTAAACTCATTTTTGGAAAAGAATAAGAAACACATTATTTTAAGTTCTTAGTTTAGTGACACGTAGTGACTTATGAATAATATATGAGTGTCGTGAACATCACGTAAGAGTTAAATTGATGAAACATTTCCATCAAAATAGTTAAAAAAGTAATTATATATATATAAAAAAATTAGGCTATATTTAGACAAGCTTTCAACTTGAGTTGAGTGAAAAATATTTCTCATCTATAAACCAGCACATTTGGATACCATTTTTTTAAAAAAAAAAAAAAAAAAAAATTGTCTTCCAAAAACACACCTATAAAATATACCTATAAAAGTTGTGAGCCCCATTTTATTTAAAAAATATATATTATTAATAAAATCACTCTCATACACTTTTCCCAAAACAAACATTATCTTACACACACAATTATTATACCTATAAAACCTATGTATTTAACCCCCATTTTTTCCAACATAAAATTAAATTTAAAAAAAAAAAATAGGAGACAAAATTCATTTTAAATGATAGTTTGTCTCGAATAAACTATTTTTTTCCAATTAAACGCTTATTCAAATATAGCCTTACTTATTAGAAATTAATTAACATATATTTATTAATTTTTAATTTTTAATACCTATAATTAATGTTGAATGTAAAAATAAAATGAAAACGAGTACTAATTATTTTTAGTGAAAAAAGTAAAGTTAAAGGAAATATATTTTAAAATTTTTGATAAAAAAATATACATATTTTTTATTTTTCTCAATCAAAAACACATTAATTTTTATATGTTTTAAAAAGTGTGATTTTTTTTTTTTTTTGTCATAATAAAATTCTCATCAGAATATTACTTACTTTATCGGATTCATAAAATCAAATTATTTTTCATCCTATAATTATTTTACATTCTTAAATTAAATTCTACAATTTTATTTTTTTATATTAAATTTTATAAATACCCAACTTCATTCTAAATACCATTTTTTTTTTCAAATAATTCATCCATTTTTTAATTACATATTCGTCAACTGAATAATTGTTTAAAGTCATAATTGTTTGAAGTTATATGTAATATAATAATTTTTATAATTATCTAACTAGGTGATGAATACATGATTAAATTGATCAAATTATTATTTTTTTTTTTAAAAAAATGATCGAAAGAACTAAGTCAAATAATCCTAACTAATTATAAGATCTAATATTATAAGAATAAAAATACATTATGTATTTTAAAAAGGAAAATTTACCGATTTAGTCCTATAACTATTTATATTTATGTAACAAGGTCTTATAACTTTTTTCTTACTTTAATTAGTCTCGTAACACTTTTCGTTTACTTAAATTAGTGCTTCTGGCCAAATTTTTTCAAATTTTTCGGTGCCCAGCTGACGTGGACAATAATTGAGGGGCATTTTCGGTAGTTTCAATTATGAAACATGTGGAAAATGAAATTAAGGGAAATTTTTCACTCTTCCAGTTGTAGGGCTTTTTTTTTGAGTGAAAAATCAAAATTTTGACTGCAAATTTAGGCAAATTTTTTACTGCAAATTTGGGCGACATTAATTTGTAGTCAAAAATTTGCCCAAATTTGCAATCGAATTTTTGATTTTTCACTCAAAGAAGAAGTCCTACAACTGGAAGAGTGAAAAATTTCCACAATTTTAGTTCTCACGTTTTGTAGAACAAGAACTACCAAAAATACCCTTCAAATTTTGTACATGTCGGCTGGGCACCGAAGTAACAGGTAAAAATTTGCCGAAATGACTAATTTTAGTAAACAAAAATTGTTACGGGACTAATTAAAGTAAGAAAAAAGTTATAAGACCTTGTCAAAGAAAGATAAATAGTTATAGGACTAAACTGGTAAATCCATTTAAAAAAAAGTAAAATAGTGATACGAATAAAATTGGAAATTTTTTTGAAGTGACAAGGCATTTTACTGCTTTTATGGCTTTGTGCCAAACTCATTGCATCAAAACGGCTGAAAATTCTTTTAGACTTCAGTGTAATACTTGAATTTCCAACGTTAATTATCAAAAAAAAAAAAAAAAAAAAAAGGAATTTCCAACGTTAATTTTTATAAGACGTAGAAATCTTCAAAAGCATTCGACTATTATTGTTGCTACATTCAACTTAAAATGACTCATAGATTGTTTTGTTGTCAACGTGGACAAATGCAGGATAATGAACTGAAGCCAGAAATCTAACTTCAAGACCCTAATCCTAAGAAGCAACTAGCATCATCAGAACTGCTACATTTATGACTGCCAAACTAATTAATGAATCCTCACCCGCTCACCCATGGTGACTGTTATTTAACATATATATTTATACATAGAATTGGTGGACAATGCTTGCAATGCATGTACTCAAACTTCATTAATATTGGCAAAACGAAATCCAAAATGAGTCGGTTATGGCACTTTTGCACCGTTGTTTTGCTATTTCATCAATATCTGCACATTTCTTCATCATCATCTTCTTCTTCTTCTTTTTCTTCGCTCACTGCTGATCTAATTGAGAGTTGGCTTAAAGAACATGGAAAAATGTACTCTTCTGAGCAAGAAAAGCAGTACAGGATTAGAGTCTTGAAAGAGAATTACGATTACATTACCCAGCATAACAGTAAGGCTAATTCAACCTATACTCTTTCCCTTAACGTCTTCGCTGATCTTACCCACCATGAGTTCAAAGCCAAGTACTTGCTAGGACGACCTCTTTCCGCTTCTGCCAATGATCTGGAGTCCTCTGCAGCTCTGGAAGATGGAGATGCTGCACAACCTGTTAGCGTTGGCATATGTGCCAGTGATAGACCATTTCAGTTTTACTCTCGAGTACTTTAATCATTAGTGTTCTTTCCTTGTTTTCCATATTAATTAATTTCCCAAACGGATCATCCTCTTCCTTTCTTTATTTATCATGGTTAAAGTTCAATAAATAAATTATGGTGCAGGGTATTTTTACGGGACCATGTTGTGATACATTGGATAATTCTGTATTGATAGAGGGGTATGATTCAAGAGATGGTGTAGAATATTGGAACATAAAGAACTCGTGGGGAACAAATTGGGGTATAAATGGTTATATGCACCTGGCAAGATGGAATGGGAATTCATGTGGGATTAGCAGGCAGCTCATGATGAACTATCTAGTTAAAACAACTAGCCCCGATCCTCCATTACCGCCTTCTCCAAGTGGTTCCAGTTGTTTCCCTGCCAAATGTGGCGGTGGTGGAACCTGCTGTTGCTTCAAGAGAGGGCTTGGTTTTTGCGTGGATTTTATGTGTTGTTCCCCTTTTTATCCAGTGTGCTGCAAAGTTAATGACAGTTGCTGCCCCAAAGAGTATCCCAACTGTGCCCCAGGAAAAAGCGAGTGTTTCAAGGTATGCGTCGTCAGTGCAATGTCTTGTCCCCCTTTTAAATATATATATATATATATATATATATGTATATTAATTTGACTCTGGTTCGTTTGTATATTTGATTGCAGAAACTTGGCAATATTACTTTGACCGTACCGGCCAAGATGGCAGTAGTTCATGCAATGCTAAGCAACTAGAATTATTCTCTCTTCCAGTCCGTACGTACGTACGTACTGGATATTTTTAAGAGAGATACGCTTCTGCCAGGAGCTAGTTCTTGTATCACATGATATAAAAAGAGTTAAGAAAGTAATTATATATAGCTCCTCTATTTTATTTTATTTTTTTTTAAATTACTTATTGAAAAAAGAAAAATTGGTTAGTTTTTGTTAATTAATTAAAGTTTAAAATCTTTATTTCATCTTGATGACTCCTATATCTTTCTACGAAAAGCCTATTAAGTCTTTTTGGCCAAAAATTTAAATTTTGTTGTCAAAATTCATCATGTGTTGGGTTTTGATGATGATCTTGATAAGAAAATAGTGACGATGGTGTCGATGCCTTTTGAAAAGAATAAATTGCACAATACGAAACTCTAAATTCACTAGGATTTAGCTTTTCACCATCTGCAATGACTTAATCATTATCTCTACTTTTCAATCCGGAGAGAAATATGAATTTTGACGAAAAATTTAAATTTTTGGCAAAAATGACTTAATATACTGACTTGTAAATAAATATAGGACTTACCAGGTTAAAAATAAAGATTTTAGACTTTAGTTCATAATTAGTTAATTAACAAAAATAGTTACGGGATTGAACCGACCAATTTTTCTTAAAAAAAATCAAAGTGTATTTATTAGTATTTTTATAATTAATGTCGAATGTGACAAATGAAAAAAAAAAAAAAAAAAAACGAAAGGAGTACTAATTATTGTTAGAGAAAAAAATAAAGTTAAATTAAAGATATTTAAATATTTTTAACCAAAAAAATACATAAATTTTTATATTTTTTCAATCAAATACACATTAATTTTTATCTGTTTTAAAAAGCGGGATTTTTTTTTTTTTTTTTTAATGTGATTGCAAAAAAGAGTAATTTTTTTGTCATAATAAAATTCTTGTCTAAATATCACTTACTTTACAGGATTCATAAATATTATTATTTTACATTCTCAAATTAAATTCTATATTTTTATTTTTATGATATTATATCTCATAACTATTTATAATTATTTAATTTGTTCTTTTTATTTTTTTAAAATAGTACATCTATTTTAATCATATATTCATCAAGTAAATAATTATTTGAAGATATTAAAATAATTAAATTATTTTTAAAAAAAAAATTAATTGAGAGGATCAAATAAAAGTATTGTGAATAATTATAAAATTTAATACTATAAAAATGAAAAATACAAAATTTATTTCAAAAAAGTAAAATTCTTATCGGAGCAAAATAAAGAATTTTCCATTGAAGTGACAACGCATTTTATTGCTTTTATGACGTTGTGCCAAACTCATTGCATAAAAAAGACTGATAATTTTTTTAGACTTTAATAAAATACTCGAATTTCCAACCTTAATTTTTGTAAGACATAGAAATCCTAAAAAACATACGACTATTACAACCCAACATGACTCAAAGTTTGTTTTGTTGACAACGTGGACGACAAATGCAGGACAAAGAACTGTTCAAGTTATTAAAAATTACTCTCTCTATAGATATAATTGTTATAATAATACGTATATTTTTTTTTTAAAAAAAAAAAAATTTATTTTAACAAAAAATATAAATTTATTATTATAAAAAGGAAAATTTATGACTTCAGTCCTGTAACTATTTACGTTTCCCGAACTTGGTCATAAATCTTTAAAAATACCTAACTAGATCCTATAACTATTTT
>JAXGGT010014050.1:4750-18483 GCA_035583425.1 Marsdenia floribunda
TTACATGACACTCGCAACGACTTTCAAACTTAAAACTTTGTGTAATATTTACAAACTACTTCAACTTGTGTCAGACCGAGAACTTAATAAACATATCTTTTGATTAAAAATACCTTTCGGTTTTACTTTCCATTATAAAAATAATTAATGAATACCCCTCCATTTTTTTCTCCTTGTCATATAGGGGAGAAATTCTGTTTTATTTTATTTTATTATTATATTAGATAATCAAGTTGCATTTATTGATATTTAACAAAAAAAAAAAAAGAAAAGAAATGTGTTTAGGATCAAGGATACCAATAAAGTAAATATTTAGGACTAAATTCACTAATAATTCTTTAGGGAAAATGTTGCCAAGTTTTTTATTAAATTCTAATTTAAACAATTTTAATTTATTATTGTGTTTAACGGTAATTATATGGTTAATTGTTCATATACTTTTGAATGATAGTTTAATTTATTGTTTGGGAAAATTGATTGATATATATAGCTTTGTTATATTTATTTTTTCATTTTCTTATGATTATTAAAGGCTACATTAACTCTTGATAGACATAAATATGTTAGGTTTAGCGTATATATCGTTCTTCATTTGTGTATTATTCAATTCATGACATTCTCCCAATTGATATAGTTACTTTCTTTTTCTTCTATCATTAATTTCATAATAATTGTAGTTTGCTTCAAATTTTAATTAATTAATTAATTTGTATTATAAATTTCTTATTTAATTTTTTATTTTTAACTTTTTTCCAAAATTTTAAAAAATAAAGTAATAATAATGACACACTATATACGATATGTATTAAAAAATTTAACTAAAAAAAAAAATTAATATACCCCTAACTTGCAACCCTAAACCCCAAAATCTAAACAAAAATTAAGAAAATCTGTTACAACAATTTTTGGTCAAGTATTCTTCATTTTTATGATGTTTTAGTTTATTATTATTTCTAGGTGTCATTTTTTAAAAAATAACGATTTTATAACCATAAGTTATAAAAAATTATGCATTTTGAATGACTAAAAACTGATTACACAATTGTCGTATTATGTAAAAACAACGATTGGAAGACAACAAACAAAGGCTCCCTAGCCGTGATTTTTGCCTCCAATTCCAGTAGTGATTGTTGTAATGCAAAAAGTATGGTCATTAATGATGCAAAAATAAAGATACTAACTAGTGGTGATTAATTTTCATTTTTTATTGATTAATTTTGATTTTTTATTTCACATTAATAGTATTAGAAAAAATAAAAATATACTATTTATCTTACAGATATAAAATAATTATGGAATGAAAGTAAAATATATATATACACTTTGAAAAGTTATAAGAAAAAGTTAGAATAAGTATAAAATATTAATTCATATAAAGAAAACGTGAGCTCCAAAGAAAGATATTGTTAATGAATGGATACTTCCTTATCTTTAAAGTCACGACAAAATATTAAAAATTAAGGGTGTGTTTGAATTAGAATTTAAAATGAAAAAAATAATTTTATTCATTTTAACTGAGATTCAAAATGAATTTTATTTGTAATTTTAATGAAAATAAATTTTATAATTAAAAGATATGTGTTTAAAGTTTTATAGAAATATAATTATGAGTATTGTAAGAGATTTATATATATATATATATATATAGTATTATTCTATTATAATGGGATTTGCTATTTTTTCTATATATTAGGGGTGACAATATTTAACGCGATACAAACACGATATGAAATTAGTGGGTTAGGGTTGAAGATAAATAGGTTCATGTCACCCGTTTAATGATAATCGTGTTCGGGTTGCAAATGGGTTGAACATGCGTAACCCGTTTCCAATCCACATAACCCGTTTAAATAATAATTAATTTCTTATTTTAATTTATTATTAAATTATTTAATAATTTTTATTATTTTTAAATTTTAATATTTTATATATAAATAAATTACATAATATTGATATTTTTATAAGTTAAATAGATAAATAATCGGGTTAGCGGATTGATATCGTGTAATCGTAATCATGTTGGCGGTTTAATGGTTTTGAATCATATACGTGTTATAATTGAGTTGGCGGGTTGACACGATTAATTTTCGTGTCATGTTCGGATTCAACATTTTCGTGTCATTTCGGGTTCGTGTCGGGTTCAGGTTGATAGGTTAAGTATAATTACCTTAGCTCAACCCGACACGATTGCTACCACTAGTATATATTGATGAGGTGGCAAGCCTTTTTTTTTAATGTTCTATTAGTGGGAGACAACTTCTTATTTTAATAAAATAATGTCCAAATAGAATATCTTTTGGAGAACCAATTTTGCCCACTTAACTCCAATCAAATTAAAATTCAAACACAATCTAAATAACTTGACTGCAAAACAAAAGGAGAGAATGAACATGTGAGGACTAAGGAAGATGGAAAACATGAACCAATAAATAAAAAGAGTTTTTGTTAAAAATGGCCCACTTTTTAATAAAGACTCTATGTTTGGCCACATTTTTAAAAACTGTCTCAAAATAGCCTTAACTCATTCTCAAAATGAGTTCTATTAAGACCTACTACAAAAAAAGATTCTCCACTTTCTTCCTCTCTTTCTTCTTTTTTCTCCCCTATTATTCTTCTTCCCGCCATTGCAGTTTTCCTCTCTTCCTCGTCTGTGTCTAAAGTACTCACTGATACAAATGTAATTGAAGATAAATTGAGTTTTAAAGGGGATCTAAATTTAACAATTAGGACTCATTCGGATAAACTAGGACTCATTCAATAAATGAGTTATAGAGCTTGGATTCATTCCTAGAATGAGTTTTATGACAAAGATAAATAATTCATTTGCATGTAGAACTTATTGTGAGAATAAGTCATAGAGTTAGGACTCATTTAGTGAATAAGTTATCAGCGACTACATTATGTTCGTCAGTTGATAATATTGGTGTAATACATCATTTCGTCAATTAAGTTGTTTGGTCAATGCTCAGCCAACATTTGGGGAAAAAAAGTTAAAAAGTGTAAAGGTGACAACACATATTTCTTATTAATTAATTAACGGTTTTTCAATCACCACACAAAATTGAAAAGTCCCAATTTCTTTCCATAGTCATACTCGATCACCATATTCCTTATAGAATTTCTTAGGTCCAATATCTCTATTCACTACTAGTAAAAAGATTACATACGACGGTCTTACAACTGTTGTATAGTGTAAGAGACATCGTATATGCTATATACAACTGTTCAACAACAGATTTGATCTGTCATGAAAAGAAGGGTCACTAAAATTATATGACAGCTCAAAAACTATCGTATTTGCTTTATACGACTAATAATTTACATCAGTTTAAAAAACGGAATCATAATTCATACACCCTATATTACTTATAGAATTTCTTAGGTATGATACCCCTATTGAAAGGACAATATGAGAACTAGGTTAGTAGAAATTGGTCTGGCTCACGATAGGATGAATAAATAGATTGAACAATAGCTGGCTTGGGTTTGACAAAAGAAAGATATTTTTTTTATCGACCCATTGTAATGCCTTAAGAGTCCTTAAGCTATTCTGAAAGCTTGGACCATTCTTTGTCTTGGTTCAGACAACAGACAAGGAGATCCTACCACAATCCATATGTTGTTTTGTTTAGTAAGGATAAAACTACCTAAAAATAGAAAATCCTTTTAATAGGGCTACAATGAAAGGAAAATCAAGAACATCCAAATACACCAATATAAACTCCTCTCCATGATTACGTAAGTGGTTGAAAGCATAACTCAAGAACTCCAAAGTAATAACTCTGGGGGAGAATTCACATCAAAAGATATTTTTCCTCTTCTTGTTCAACGGGAAGTCTCTCGACCCTTAACCATTGGAGGGTCCTCCCTGGAGATAATATGTCCAAGTTAGGGACTTTCTTATTTTGAATGCACATGATTCATCCTTCTCTAGAGAGCCCACACAAATTAAAGAGGAAGTTCACATTCGATCTTGAGAGGTCACCATTTTTTGCTCTCTATCCAATATCTGAGTGAAAATGCCCCATCACCTATACAATTGTTCTCAAAATTTTTGGGCCCGATAATGATTACAAGATGAATATTGCCTTATCCCTAAATTGATAGGATATGACAAAAGACCTTTATGTGCTAATTGCATTAACATGTAATTTCCCCCCCCCCCCCAATTTCTATTGCCGCTAGGAGGGTAATGCGGCTTTAGTTTGACTAAGTGTTATCATGATTGCTTTATTTGTTATATTTGTATACTCGACCATCTTCCTTGTTGTTGCCTTGAGGATACCCATTAACTGCTTGCTCTGGGACGAGTGTTAGTCTTTGTATCCCTTAAAGAATGCTAGATTTTTTTTTTTTTTTTTTTTTTTTTGGGTAAACAAGGAAGATTTATTAAA
Organism: Marsdenia floribunda; assembly: GCA_035583425.1. Classification (NCBI taxonomy): domain Eukaryota; kingdom Viridiplantae; phylum Streptophyta; class Magnoliopsida; order Gentianales; family Apocynaceae; genus Marsdenia; species Marsdenia floribunda. The sequence continues at coordinate 9,145 of JAXGGT010014050.1, forward strand.
ACTTAATGTAAGATAACAACTATAAAACAGAATAAAATATCATTTGTTTATTATAATTAATATTAAAATACAATGTAATATATAATCTTAAGTCTTGAAATTTAACTTCTAAAATAACCAAATATTATTAAACACTTTAAATTAAAAGAAATAGTAGAAAGGAAAATTGGATTGCCTCTCGAAAAGTACATTTCTTTAACGTCTTTGGCTAGACATAGAGACTCTTCTAATGGTATGTAGGTGCCTCAATGAAGATCTCTTCAACTATATGAGTATAAAATCCTTCATAGAAAGGTTTTAAGTGATATCCGTTAACTTTGAAGCTTTTTTTTTTCAGTATCCATACTTTGAATCTCAACTGTACTATGAGGACAGTGACTAAGAATGGACCAATCCAATGGGAAAGTAACTTACCTAAGAAGAGCATTAAATGAGAATGATAAAGAAGAACTATTTGACCAACTTTGAATTCTTTTGTGGTATTCTTTGAAGATGGAATTTCTGGGTTTTATCTTTATAGATCATTGAATTTTCATAAGCATCATTGCTAATTTCTTCTAGTTCTTGTAACTCTAATAGTCTCTGGACCCTCGCTTTGTTAAGGTCGAAATTGCATTGCTTGATCCCAGTAAGTTTTGTGTTCTAATTCCACCGGTAATTGATGTACTTTTCAAAAAACTAACCAATAAGGAGACATCCCAATCAAAGAATTGTACATTGTACGGTAAGTCTACAATGTATCATCTAACTTTTGGCTCCAACATTTTTGATATGGTCTCACCGTCTTTTCTAATATTAATTTAATTCTTGGTTGAAAATCTTAGCTTGCCCATTTGTTTGTGGATGATAGGTTGTGGAAACACTATGATTTACATCATAATGATCAAGGAGTACGTGCATGACCTTTTGCAAAAGTGTGTTCCTCTATTACTTATAATAGCTTTAGGAACTCCAAAAGATGTGAAAACATATAGTCAAAAAAATTTCTACAACTTTAGAATCTTTAGTCTGGGATTTTGCTTCCATACACTATAAAACATAATCTACAACATTAAATATGTAATAGTTTCTACGAGAAGGAGGAAAAGGTCCTATAAAATCAATACCCTAAAAATAAAAAATTTCACAAGATAAAATAGGAGATTGAGGCATTTGATAAAATATGAATCACAAAATAAAGTACCAAAATAAACCACATTCCAGGACTTTATGAGCTATTCATTGGGGTCCATTATGTCCACCACATTGATATGAATGACAAATTTAAAGAACCCATGGAATTTCATTTTCAGCTATGCACCTACTAAGTATTTGATCATAACAAGTTTTCCATAAGTACGGTTCATCATCCCACAAACAATGCTTAACATCAATTTTAATATTTTCTCTTTTCACTTCGTAAGGTCTTGGTAATAAGATAATTAACTATGTATATACATACCAAGGAATTTTACTCATAGAAAAGAGATAATCACCCAAAAAATGATCTATTAATGGGCTAGGTTTTGTTGCTCATAGGTATACGAATGAGGTGATCTACAACTAGATTTCTTACCTTTTTTATCACGGATGCCTAGAACAAACTCTTGAAGGAGTATAATCCATTGAATTAACTGTGGTTTTGCTTCTTTCTTTGCTAGGAGGTATTTCAAAGCTGTATGATCAGAGTAAACTGTTACTTTAGATGCTAAGAAATAAGAGCAAAACTTTTCTAAAGCAAAAATAACCACTCAGAGTTCTTTTTCTACAGTGGATTAATAGTTTATTTGGTTGCATTTATCATTCGTGAGGCATAATAGATCAGATAAGGAGCGTTACCAACTCTTCGTCGTAATACAGCTCCAACTGTTTAATCACTTGCATCACACATGATTTCAAAAGGGATATCTTGTTGAAATGTATGCCCTCAAAGACTATGTAAATAGAATGATTTTATTGCAATAATTGTTTATTCATTTAATTTAGTTAGTTTTTAACATTATTTCATGTTTAAAGGTCCAAGTATAACAAGTAGTGGTCTATGTGATAGTTTGTAATTCACAGTAAGGTATAGATTATGAGTACTTGTTATACGAGTAAAATTGAGTTTTTAGTTGTTTGATAGAATTGGAAATTTTATCAAGGTAAGACTATTATGTCATGATTTCTATAAGGAATTGTTTACCTTAAATTAGTGAATAATTTGCTCACATCATAGGCATAAGCGTATTTTGAATACATAGAACTGGACTTGTATTAGTGGTCTCTTTTAAAGTACTATAATTATAGAGACCAAACTATTAATGCTACATTGTGAATGGATGCTTTCATACTTGAGTATCAGTTGGTGGTCTGGGTTTCTATGCTTCACTTAGTGAGAATTGATCACCCCCTTTGGATTGTCCAAGATAATCTAAATAATTCAAGGCCTTGAGAACGTGGCTAAAAAATGTGTACTCAATTTAGGTAGCTGCCAATGTTAAGCAAGTACATTCAAGTGAGTCATAAATTATCAGATTAGAAATCTAAGGATGGTAGATGTTTTTGAGATGGGTGTTATTATATTTATCCTATCTAATTGATAAGCGTCACATAGAGGGGCATTTTCATCATTTCACCTATAGGTCGGAGATATTGCTTCAGCGGTATTATTCTTGAGGTTAATATGTTCATATGGTGATAAGTACATATTTAAAGTGATAAAATATGGTTATTTAATAGTAAGGGTATTTTGGTCATTTTAGTATCCTTAAATAATATGTCTTTTGGTCCCCAAAGTAGCTCCAATTACCATGGTGTTGTTTAAACACAAGTTGAGCTTATTGGAGAATTATTTAGAAGAGAAATTAAATTTATTCTAAGAGTTTAATTAATTAATTATTTGAACTAGAATAAATTAATTAATTAGGTTGATATATGTTGATATATACATATATATATATATATATATATATATATATATATATATATATATATTAAGGGCCAATAAGAATTATTGAATTAGTTTTTGATATTTTATATGGCCCAAGAAACATAATTAATTAATTAAAAGGAATGGATCAATCTTGGGCTTGTTTTAGAGTACAAACCCTAGTGTCATAAAGTGTTTGTCTTGACACACACGCCAAAACACACACTTCCAAACTTTTGGACGTTGCAAAAAGAAGGGAATAGAAACCAACACACAATAATTTATGGGTCAATGCACCTAATCTTTCACTATATTCCAAATAAAAAAAGATATAATTACACAAATTAAGTGTCTACGATTAGAGGTCACTCGGGCTAACAACACTTAGCTAAAATAGATACAAGCACACAGCTACCTACCTATCTAATACCTTCACACCCACTCTCTCTCTAGGAACTCCTCTCTCTACACTTCACTAGGGTATCTCTGAATGAGTGAATGAATGTTAGAATGATCTCTCCTCTTGTTATTTATAGACAAGGTAGGATATCATTGATGGTTGATGTTGTGACACATGTACGGAGATCAAATACTCCTACAAAATTCCTCCTTGAAGAGACCAAGTCTTCTTCTTCTAGAATCTTATGGAATTTTTTGGCACCTTCTAGAATCTTCTAGATTCTTCAAAAATCTTCTAGAGTCTTCTAGAGCAAAACAAGGTGGACAATGTCTTCTAATTGAACCGCTTGCCTAACTTGACTCTAGTCCATGCCATCCCACACCATTGCTCGGTTAAGGCTAAACCACATGAACCATCTTGTCACCGAACCATCATGAGCCCACCAACTTGGTCTGTCCATCAAACTATCGTACCATTGTGCGCCTACTTAGTTTGGCACACTCCTTTGCCAAGGCACATAGTCAAAGCATGCCATGCGTGCACATGCATGGTCATGTCATGAACCACTTGAGTCACCCAACACATGGCTCTTAAATGTTTATCTTTTGTCATTCATAGATGTTCTTGACACCTATGACTTATCTCGGATACTTGGGTAATATCTTCGCATAGGGGACAAACTCTTACCTTTGTCCATAACTTATGCCCCAAAACAAAGGGTCTCACAAACCTCCCCCACTTGAAATTGTCGACGTCCTTGTCGAATTCTGCTTCCTTGAATACTCGACAATCTCATCTTCAAATTGTCAAAGAGTGACATCTATCTCCCACGTAGCATCAAGCTCGGGTTTTTCCTTCCAGTGCACAACAAAAGTCTGTCCTCCAATTCTTCTTACTTTGCCCCATCATCTTGCAGTCCAAAATCTTCTCTATAGCCTTGTCAAACTACTTTCGTATCACCGGTAGTGCCCATCTATTATGTTGCCTTGAAACTTCCAACTCATCTTTGTTAAACCTTTTTAAAAAGCTAATGTGGAATGTAAGACGAATCTTCAACCTATTAGGTGGCTTGAGACTATATGCTACATTGCCAACTCTTTTAATGACCTCAAAAAGTCCATTAAATTTAGAAATTAGTAAATGATGAACAGCTTTACTACTAATCTTCTTCCAAATTTGAGGGGTTAACTTCAACAACACTAAGTCACCAACATCAAATTACATAACACACTTATGTTGATTTGCATATTTCTTTATCGTCTACTAATCTAAAGCTAAACTGTTACATGCTTCAGTAATTAACTCATGTTTTGCTCTTGCAAACTTGTAAGCTGTTGGACAAGCTTCTGTATTTTGCACTGTCATTGCCAAATCTTGTGTGGTAGTAAGTTGTTGTCCATATATCAACCCGAACAGACTCATCTTAGTCGCTAAGGATCTGGGCAGATTATAACAAAACTGCACCGAGTCTAGAAGTGTTACTTAGTTCTTCTGACTCGTTGTGACGCAATGTCTCAAGTATTTTTCTAGCCAAGTATTGTTTCTCTCCGTTTGCCCATGGGTTTGAGGATGACTTCTGTAAAAAGCTTCAATTGATTCCCAACAATCTGAACAATGCAACCAAAAACCTACCAGTGAACCTAACATTCTTGTTACTTACAATGTCCCTTGGCAATACAAAATACTTTACAACGTGTTTAAAGAACAATTGAGCTGGACAAGAATGAGAGGCGAGGATAAATACAACATACTTTAAAAATCTATCTAGTATTACAAAGATAGATGTCAAATCATTCACCTTTCACAACCCCAAAATGAAGTCCATCGAAATGCTTTGTCATAGGCCACCAAGGATTGACAGTGATTGCAACAATTCTGGTGCCTACTTTTGCTCCACTTTATCCTATTGATGCACCAAACATGTTCAGACATATGCTCCAATGCCATCCTCCATATGTAGCTAGAAGAGCCGTATTGCCAACAATGTTCGAGTTCTCTTAATGCCTGGATGACTCACACACTGAATCATGAGCTTCCTTTAGCAGTAACTATCTCAGCTCACCACTTGGAACATAGGCTAGCTAGTCCACTTTTGGCATACAACATGTCATCATCGAGCCAATATCTTCTCACTATTCCATCCTACATCGAAGACACTTATTTCTAATATATAGGATCATTAGGTGCATGCTCTCAAATCTAAATACAAAGTCAGATTCCACCATAGAAATAGTAGCAAAGGTTAAGCACGACACCCTTCTACACAAAGCATCCACTACCAAGTTGTCCCTCTCTAGCCTATGCACCTACTCAAAGTTATATTCTGCTGAAAACTCTTGCCAACGAGCTTACTTCACATACAACATTTTTTAAGTCTTGAAATATGCGTTTGCCACATTGTCCATCACCACGGTGAAGGACAATCCCAACAAGTAATACCTCCAAATTGTTCAGCAATGAATCACAGTTGTCATCTCCTTCTCATGGGTGAAATAACGCTACTCACACTCCTTCAGGTTTTGGCTCTCAAAAGCCAATGGACGTTGTCCCTATATCAACACTCCACCAATTGCCCAATTTTGAGCTTTCCTTTGAAGTACATATGGATGCCTTAACCTGTGAAATTATAATCGTATTAAAAAATTTTATAAAAACATGGAAAATTAGCTCATTTAGTCCCTGAAGTATTGTGTTTTCGCCTGTTAGGTCCCTATCTTTTTTTTTCTGCCTATTAGATCCTCATAGTTTTTACAGGTAACTAATTTGGTCCTTTTAACCAATAATTCAGCTCCTAAACATTGTTTTCAAAGCATCTCTACTGTTAGTCTTCTTGAAATTATTGTGTAAGTGTCCTACACAATGACTATGCTCAGATCTAGGCAACAATTGTGGCCTGAATTATTGGTCGGAAGGACCTAATTAGTGGCCCGTAAAAACTATGAGGACTTAATTGGCAGAAAAAATAGATAAGGACCTAATTGGCGAAAAACTACAACTTCAAGGACTAAATGGGTAAATTTTCCTAAAAATATTAAAAAATATATATTTTTTATTTTAAAAAATAATAAGGGAAAATAGCTGGTTTGGTCCTAGAACTATTTTCGGGAAGCCAATTCAGTCCCTAAACTTTATTTTTGGCCAAATGTCATCCCCAAACTTTTTTTAACCTTCAAAAGTTATCCTTTGGCCACTTTTGGATGAAAAAAATGCCTTTTTTAAAAAAATGAAAGGGGTAAAATTGGAAATAGGAATGTATATCATATTTGTTAGCATTTGTTAAGACAACAGTTCAATCTTCACCGATGAAGGCCAGATTCTCGTTCGGCACCACCTTCAGAGCTGAGCAAGTTGCTGCCAGGTAATTACTTTGAGTTTTTTTGTTGAATTTGAGTGAGGTTTGATCTTGAGCTTTGAAAAGATTGAAACTTTGCTAACAATCGTTCGGAATTTTGGTCGCAGGAGCTGAAGTTGTCCAAGATCAAGGAGAACAACCGTGAAGATCTTTGCTAACAATCGTTGCATTCTCACACAAAAGTGAAGATCTTCATACATAGATTGTCGTCTTCCCTGATGAGCAGCTCACACAGCTTCATTCCAAAGAATTTCCTTTTAAGCGGTTAGTAGTTTGTGTTTTTCTGTTCAATTTGAGTGAGCTTTCATCCCGGGCTTTCAAAAGATTTTAACTTTCTACTGGTTTAGGTTCAAGTAGCAGTTTTTGATTGGATAGCATCTTTAGCATTGATTATTAATTTTAGTTTCCCTCTCAATTCACTGGGCAAGTTTGAAATTCATCTTTGTGCTACATCACGTCTAAAAGTTTCAAAACCAGTACAGACATGTCTGCACTTGATGCCTTTTCTGTTTCTTATGTTTCATCAACATGGCAGATTGGTGGCGAACTTATGGACTTCATATTTGTGCTACATGATTTCAAAGCTATTAAAACATTTTGTAGTAGGCTGCACTTCTCTCTTGGGGCTAGTTGCAGTTACAGTAAAGGTACTTTTCTCAAGGGTTTCCAAGTTTTATCCTTATCTTATTGGGTGCTGAGTGGCCTGGGACAATTCCTGGTACAAGAAGGCTTCCTTGACTTTATTACCTTTCTTATCTTATTGCTTGCTTTGATTTGTTTTCTATTTTGGATGAATTGGTAAGTTTTTACCTTTCTGTTTTGGACTGCCTCCAAACATTACATGCTCGACTTGAAATAACTAGTTGGCTAATTTAACTTTTTTTCTTTGTAATTCATGAAGAACGTATACATTTGTTTAAATGAATCTGCTAGGGAAGGCTAGATTATGTGTGGACTTTGATTGCAGTGCATGATAAGGTAGACACAGTTTATTAGTGGTATAGGATTGATTTTCACATGTAGAGTTGTTTTAGAATTGTGGCCTAATATTTGCTTGTCTACTTACTGTTCTCCTTGAGTGATATTTTGTTAAGATTTATAGCAACTTCCTTCATTTGATCTGTTCCACTTTCTATTGACCAGGACGAATTTGACAATATTACCCATTTTCTGATACTTACAAGGGAACCTATAATTGGAGGAATTGACAGGCCATACAAGGTATGGTATTGTCCTTTACATTGGTTAGGATGAATGTATGTTGTATAAAGTTTTTATGTTATTTCTCCCCAAACTAGTATTGTCTTCACCCTTGAAGAAGGGCCTGGGATGCTATTTAAAGCATTAGTTATGTTTGCTTTGCGAGGCATTAATTTGTCTAAGGTAAAATTGACTACTGGCTGGTGGTTCTTGATGTTATTCCAATTAGCAAACACTCATGACTTTTGTTTTTCTATGGAATACAGATTAAGAGCCGCCCACAAAAGCTTGTTACTGGAGGAACTGTAGCATTGGGTTTTTCGAAGGGTGCTCACCTGGTATGCAGTATGACAAAAGGGAAAAGCTACTGAATATGTTACCCACATCAGGTAAATGAGGATGATAAACATAATGATGCAGAGGATTCTTTGGTACATTAATTAGAAGACATGATGAGAGAAAGAGATGAATGTTGCACTCCTTTTATGGACTTAGAGAAATGTTCAAGTTTTCCTTTTGTAAGATCACATTCCATCTACTTGGAGGGTACATATAGCACCAGCTCATGGGAGTTAAAAATCCTATTTTAAACAGTGTCCCTGGAACCCTGTAATAGTTTTGTAGTTATGAGGTGTTTAGTATCAACGGAGTTTTTCTGCTTTGGGAAAGAATAATCGAATCTGTTTGAATCGCTTTTGGATTCTGCAAACTTCAGTTATTTGATCCAAAAGGTTGTATACATTTAGTCAAACTATAGTTTATCCTCTTCTACTGAAATCATCATGCAAGTACCAAAACAAAAGTCCTAAATGAGTAAAAATAGCTGAATTTTATTTAACTCGACTGTTCTATTAAAACACGTTGAATAATTTTTACACTATCTTCAATTCTTTGAGCCACGCTATGTATAGCGGACAAGGATTAGGTTTCCCCTCAGCAATTGCCTTTTCTGACAGTGAATAAAACCAACCGTTCATCCATTTGAACTGCAAGCATCAAATGAGATCATTACTAGAAGTGGATATCCTACCAAACATCTACCAAGTTTGAATATTTTAACAAATCCAAGAAAAATTATGTCCTTGAAATTACCTCTTTAACAGCTGTTGGAAAGTGGGAAACTGCTCTAGAGTGCACAAAATCCCTCTTCCATTGCCTCCTCAAAAACAAGACCCTTTTCTGCAGTTGAAGCAGCTACCAGTTCAGAAATGAAGCTCGAAACCTGTAAGATACAGTATATCATATTGGTCAAGTTCTGCTTAAAAATTAAACAGGGAGTAAAGGTCTTATGCAGTAAGAAAATAATGCATGAGCAAAAGCCACCTGAGTATTCATGTTCCTGCTCTGTATTAACCAAGCTTTCAAGTACAGTATCAAACGAATAGGAGAATTCACTACATATTAGCTAACTCCATAGGACCACACTGGTGGAGAAGGCAAACAAGAAACAGCTTTCTAGGTAGTAACTGCTGGTAGCATACATGATTAACCATTAAT
>JAXGGT010014078.1:4308-18473 GCA_035583425.1 Marsdenia floribunda
TGTAAGGACAAATAAAAAAATTTAAAAATTTTTAATTATAAGAGTTATAATGTGAATTTTAGTGTTTATAATTTTTAGTTATTTTATTGAGTCGTATAGTTTGATCGTTATCTTTTGTTTCTAAAATATTTTTGTCGTGCTTACGTTTTATAGAGTGGACCAACGATGAGAATGATCGAAGAGAATTCGATAAACGAGACTTTCAAGTCTTTAATTTTTATTTTTTGGCTTAAATTAGATTTATTAGGTTTATAACTTAAATTAATTTATGTTCATTAGGTTAGAATTTAAAAATTGAATAGGTGAGACATCAAATTTCGATTAAAGATCATAGAAGTGAATAAATAAAATTAGAAAAGATGATTTTTTTTTTTTTTTTTTAATGATTTGCTTTTCTTTGATCACCCTATATTCCTTTCTGTTTTCTTTTCAAAAATTCATATTCTGTTATTTGATTTTCGTTTGTTTCTTTGAAATACCAAATTACTTTTATAAATTTTTTTTTATCGTCAATGATCCTACGGTTTCTTTCTTTTGTTTTCTTATTCGCCTTACAAGTTTCATTAAATCCTCACTGATTTAATAATTTTCTTTTTGTTTTTTCAATTTGTTTTACTTCCCCTTCGATTTTTGATTGTTAGTCGCTAGCAATTTTTTCATTTTTTAATTTTTTTTAATTACTTATTTATCTTTTCCATCAGTGTATCATTATTATTATTATTATACATTATGTTTTTATTTTAATTTTTTCAATATTTCTGAAAGTTATATATATATATATATATTTGAAAATTATGATTATTAAATTTTATAAAAATTAAGGTTAATATGTCTATTTCCTCTCAAACTTGATGTTTTTAAATTATAGTTAGAATAATTCGTTTTACTATTATTATTATTGTTATTATTTTCTCTAAAATTTGTTGTATGAAGACTTTTATTAGTACCATCTTCATAATCAAAACTTCTTTAGATTCCTTTTTTTAAAAAAAAATTTATGTTTCCTAAAATTCTAAATGTCTGTTTTATATTTTCTTATCATATCCCTCTCTACTTTTTGGAATAAAATAAATTTTGGATTAAGTTTTTAATTTTATTTCCTATTTCAATGCAATTTGAAAACTTATGAGTTCTGTTTTCGTTGTTCTTTGAGGAATTTTAATTTTGTTAAAATTATTATCGTCTTTCCCAAAACTATAAGCATAGGTTTTGGCTTAAGTTTGATAGAATTTAGTAAGAAAATATGTTCCAAAAGTATAAATTCTGAACCCATATATCATCATGAAAAAACTCACACTATTGTAAGTTTTGGTCATTCTAACAGGATAAACAAGTAATGTCAAATTCGATTAAACTATTGAATTACTATACTTGCTTCGACCTATATAAAAGAAAAATTTTGAATTTGAACCATTTCTTTTGTTTATTTAAAGAAAATTTCGTTATGGGGAAGTTTACTTTGATAGGTTTATTTTTTGATTGAAATATTTTTGAGAATCTGGCTTTCAATATATGTTTATTTTTCTTTAAGGTTTTAGAAAAACAAGAATTTAAAGAAAAATAAAAGATTACATTTATTCGGTGGGTTTTTAACTCATTTTCTTCCTTTTATTTATTTATTTATATATTTTTGTAGATACTAGTGATGATGAGTAGTGAGGAACTTGATTCTTGATGTTAGATTTGATGTTTTATTTTGGGTTGAGTAATTACCTTATGGAGCTATGTTTTGTTTTTAAATAAATTAGGATTGCATCCCTAAGTCTGTCATTAATTTCTATGGGAGATACTTGTTGATGTTTTAGTATTTCATTTTGGAATTATTTACTTTATTTGAGGACTTATATTCTTTTGTTTTTGCTTTGTTTTATTTTATTTTATTTTTTATTGTTGAGAAAATTTTTGATTGCTATGAGAAAAAAATCTTTTACTCTTGGAGGAAATGTCTAGGGATGGCAATTAAAACTATACCTAATGGGGAACCCATATCTCGACCCCGTTTTGACCGGGGAATCTCCACTTTGACCGAGTTTGGGGATGGGAATGGTAATTCTCCGAAAGAGAAAATCGGAGATGGGGGCGGGAATGGTATTAAGCTTTGATCCCTGTCCCCGCCCCGAATATATATATATATATAATATTTAATTATATATTTATAATAGAAATAATATAATATAACAATTACAATAATTAATTATTTAAAAATTTAAAAATAAATTATATGAATTAGTGAAAGACTCCTATCATGAAGAAAAGTTTAAAATGTTTTTTTTTTTCCTTATTTTATTTTAAAGTTTAATTTTATAACTTTAATTTTTTTAAAAAAATTATATTAAAAAATTTGTAAATACTTTATTTTTTATTTTATGAAATTTATTGATTATTTTTTTTATTAATAATTTAATTAAAAATGAAAAATGAAAAATTTGATAAGAAATATAACGGTAAAAAATTCTCACGGTGATACCGGGACGGGGATCAGATGTAAAAACAATTACTCGTAGGGGATGGAGAATATATGTAGGAACCGGGGATGGAGATAGAGAAGGAGTCCCCGCAAATTCCCACCCTGTTGCCATCCCTCATGTCATTTAGCATCCTATATTACTAATTTATACTTTTGGTTAGGGCTTAAAAAAATTTTTTAAAAAATAAATTGAAATTTATCTCACCAAAATAAAATTTATTAAGAACTAATCTTACCAATTTTTTGAAGCAACATTGGTCGTTTTCGTCTCTAAAGTATTAGTTTCTATACGAATTGATCACTAATCTTTACTTTAATTTTTTTTTTTTTTTTTTTTTTAATATCCCTGATCCTTAACTCAATCAATCTTTTCATTTAATTCCATTAGAACACCATTAAAAAATAGCATACGCTTAACATGTAATTTACATGTTTTGGAGTAAAATGATAATTTTAAAGATTTCCTCCCTTTCGAACTATAAACCTATGATTGTTACCTATTTTTTAAAATTTGTAGCCATCAAACCTTAATCAAATATTTACAATTGGGAAGGGAGTGAAGCTTCAAAATTATCTTTTTACCCTAAACAAGTAAATCACATGTTGCGTATGTGCCAATTTTTAACGGTGCTCTAACAGAATTAGACGAAAGGATTAGTTGTGCTAAAGAATTAAATAAGTATAAAAAAAGATAAATATAAAAATTAGTGATAAATTTATATAAAAACTAATGCTTTAAAGTTGAAAATAAGTAATTGTCCATTTAAAAAGAACAAGGGAAAGTTACAGAGATGGAAATAAAATGAGGTGGGAAAATCTAAGGGTGTGTTTGGATTTCCACTCAACTCTAGTTGAGTGGAGTTTTTTTATTCCCCAATAACCCAGCACATTTGGACATCTTATTTTTCCAAAACAAATTTGTCTCCCACTTTAACACCCTACTCTATGTAGTGGACCCCACTTAATAAAAATAAATATTATTAATAAAATAATATTATACACTAAAACCCAAAAAAATTTCTCTTACACACATAATCATTACACCTATAAAACCTATATATTTAATCCCCACTTTTTCCAACATAAAATTTAATTTGAAAAATGTGGGAGACAAGATTCTATTTGAGTGATAACTTGTCTCAAAAACACTATTTTTTTCTAATGTACTGGAAATCCAAACACACCCTAAATAAGCAGAAGAGACTCAATATATGCAACGTTTGAGACGAGGATGGATGCACAGGTGGGGTGGGTACTTCTTAGGGTAACAATATGTGATTTGAAACGAAAATTTGATACAAAAGGGATACATAATTAAGGATAAATGAGTTTGTATCAGAGCAAAACCTATTTAATGATAATCATATTCGAGTTGTAAATGAATTAAATCTGCTTAAACCGTTTCCAACCTGCATGACCTATTCAAATAATAATCAATTTTTTTTTATTTTCTTTTATTATATATATTATTAATAATTATATATTCTAATTTATTATTAAATAACTCAATAATTTTTATTATTTTTAATCGTATCAGTGTGTTAGTAGATTTTGAATTATATATATATGTCATAATCGGGTTGGCAGATTGACAAGATTAATTTTTGTTTCATGTTCAATTTCAACTTTTTTGTGTCGTTTTCGAGTTCGTGTCAAATTTGAGTTGATAAATTAAAAATAATTATTTTAATTCAATCCAACACGATTACATGAACCCAACACAATAACCACCCCTCTTAATATATTCAACAAGATATTATAGAAGCAATTATCTGTTTTTCAATTAAAATACTCGTTTTTTGTCTTCTAATTAAATTCAATTAATTATTACTCTTTTTTCTTTTCAGTCTTGTGTAAATATTTTACCCTCTTTAAAAAATTAAAAAAATAAATAAATAAATTGATGGTTCTTTTATTTTAAAAACTAAAATATGGAACAATAGAAATGTAGCAGTTTTCCAACATAAACCTACATTGGCGAATCAATTGGTGAATAGATCATTGGAGTTTTTGGGGCAATTTCAAGAATGGCGTTACCCTTCCACTTCTTCCTTCACACTGCCGAGATCAAATAGATAAAGGTTGGATCAGGCTTAACATTGATGCCTCATTCAAAGAGGGTGTAGCAGGGTTTGGGTTTGTTCTTCGCAATAACCTTGGATCTGTGCTTCTTTTTGGTGCTGGCCCTTTGAATGGTATACATTCGACCCTCCATGCTGAAGCTGTGGCTCTTTGGAAGGGCTTTTCCCAGAGCAGATAGTGCCTTAATGATAGATTGATCATTGAAATGGATTGCTTACATTTGGCACAGCAACTACATGACATGGAGGTCAATTTGTCCACCATTGCAAACCTTTGGAGATGCTTAAATTGCTCAAGATTCATGTCATGTTATTTATGTTCCTAGTGCTGCTAATCATTGTGCTCATAGATTAGCTCACCTAGAACAATCTTTTATGAGTGAGGTTACTTGGTTAACTTCTTCTCATCCTGATGTACTACATGTGTTGCATTTTGACTGGGTTACTTTGCAACTTTAATATATGATAGTTACGTTTTTCCCTCAAATATGTATATGTATATATATATGTATGTTTTTTAAATTCTTTTTTATTTTATAAAGAATAATGAACTTGTAATAGATGTAAAATCATTAATTTAAAAATATATGTAAAAAAAAAAACAAAAAATCTTATTTTAAATTTTAGGGTGATAAAAGAAAAAAAAGAAGAAGAAATTCAAAATCTCATGGAAGAAATATATATATATATATATATATATATATTAAAATATCTACACTTTAATATGCTATTTTTTTTCTTTTTTGAAATTTTGAAATACTTTTACCTCGTCTCGAACTCATAACCTCTCAAATTATAAGGAAGACCACTACCAATTAAGTTACACTTGACAATTTTTGTATGTTGTTAAGTAATTAAAAGGCAACAAGACTTCATGTTTCTCTTCTAAAATTATTAACTACTTCAAGTACGGATTCAATAAATAAGAAAGTTGCATTAATTAGTAACCGAAAATTTTGACTCTAGTTCTAATTATCTTTTAATTTGACAAAATAAGCACACATTTTACTGACAAATGGATGCTTTTGCTTCACACTTCACAAGATTAACGGCTCGCAATGTCGGGTCCTTTTTAATGCGTAAAGTTGACGAATTGTAATATGCACGCTATTGCCAAGACTTTTCCATCCACTACAAAAGCAAAGAAAACATAAAAGGACAACATGTCTTCTTTTCTTTCCACCGCATCTGCGAACTCGACTTTTTTTTTTTTTGGTAAGTTGCGAACTCGACTTACTCTAGTGAACTAACAAGAACTTCACTCATCCTCATAAACCACCAGATAAACCCTTCAATAGTAACCCATGTGTAAATCCATCCTATCTTGATATATTAATGAATTACTGATGTAGCTAAAAAATTTCCTTTATCTGTTTGTGGGTCTCTTTTGCTAAAATATGTGTTTTTTATCCTGCAAAACATTTTGATTCTTAAGTCAAATATTAATTATTTATTTAGGAAAAGCTTTAATTATAAAGCTTTAACTGGAGCGAGAAACTTCCTTATGGGTGCTAAATAAGTTGTTTAGCTGAATGGACTATTCAACTAGAGGTTCCCATCATCGGTAAAGAAGTCATATGCCAAAGAGATTGTCTCCGATGATGGTCCTTCAATGGTAAAGTTAGAAGATCTCAAGGAATATACTAGAGTATATGGTATATTAGACTTAGCGAATAAAGATTCAGAATCCCCACTTGGAAGGATATTGCCGTTATTTATAAAAGCAGTTGACCAACTGGAGTGTGACACATGTCAAGAAAGTACATGTACCCTCCTGCCATGCGCAGCGCATGGGTTTACTCTCATGTACTACGTGTTAGAAACATTAAATGTTTAGTACCACAGTTACAAAGTGACCTATGGAGTGAAGTCAGCTAGGCGAGTATCACCAATTCGACGTCGCATAGAGTGACAGAGCATTTGTAGACCGATGTGAAGCCAGGTCAAGTGTCTTGGCTGAATCGTAACACTTATGAATTTCTCATCACCTTTAACTCTTTCACTAGCCCTTTATTTTGGAGTCAAGGAACATCCTTGGCTTTGAACATAGCTTGTTACGTTTCAAGCCTGATTAGACAATTGTCATTGGTACAGTTGTCGTTTGATAATCGCGCCTCCGCGGGTAGAGTAGCATTAATTGCCTCGTGTCTTGTGCACAATTATTGTTGAGTTCTTTCCCTCTTTCCCCTTTTTATTCAAGAGTTCATTCATGTTTCCTTTTTCACCTTTTGTCTTCTACATTCTGAAACTCTCTACATCCTTGGAAAACTAAGGCAATTGGAAATAATAAATCCCACCGTTCCCCAGTGTTTATCTTTCAAGGCTGTAAGTCCCTAAGATCAAATTGTTCAAGTAGCTTCTGTCTGTCTCAGTTCCGTTTTGAACTTTCCGTCTAGTCACTGTAGTAAGTCTATTCTTCTAGAATTTTTTCAATTATTTACTTGGTTTTGTTTTGGTTGGGTTAAGGGTGGGGTTGCTCGAAGGTCCTGCCCGTCTGGTTAGATGCACTTGTATTGTCGATCCTCAGAGCCCATAACCATTTTTGAAATAAAATTATGACTGTTGTCCCTTTTCCTTTTTGATCAAGCTTAGGCTCATTTTTCATCTGAGAAAATAGTTAGGATCACCCCCCGTAGTGAAAAGATTGGCATAGATGGGGACCTACTTATCATACTAGAGGGTGAAGAGGAAGAGATTCCTGAAGTGAGGGAAACTGATGATTTGGTGGAGCAGAGTGGTGAGGACTCAGAGGAGACTGTTTCTTTAGGATTCCCCGAGGTTGATGGAGGTGAAGTGGTTGAATGAGATTATCAATTGGCTTTGCAGGTAATTCTTGAAGCCCATGGGGGTGAAGTAGCCGAGGGAGAGGAAGAAGAGGAGGAAGTGGAGGAGCCTTTCTATGCTCTGTTGCCAAGTCTTCTGACTTTGGCTAATATGGGCAGAGTGAGGCTATCCTATGTAATGACTCTACCAGTTTTAGGGTGTTTAAGGATGACAATATTAGAGAGATGTCATCCAAGTATGTAGCAGTGCCACTCTAACTCTTTGAATTCGGGTTGAAGTTACCCTTAGACCCTTTCCTTGTTGATTGGTGCTAAGCACACCATTTTTACAATTATGCCTCTGAGGTAAAAATATCTCAAATTTACATTTTCAATTTCTCAAGAGCAGCTTAAAATCTCCCCCTTAAAAATATTTTTAGTTGGTCAAACTTAATTTACTTGGAGGGCAAGCAACTTTGACCTCCTAAATAAAATATCTTCCTTGTGATTTTCATCTATAAAAAGAAACCTTTCATGACAAAGAAAGGGGTGAAGCAATTACAAGTACTTCGATTCTCAGAACTTTCTCTCTCTAAACATCTTTTTACAAGAGTTTTCTCCAAGATTTCTCTTATCTTTGGAAGGCTTTTTATAGTTCTTTTATAGCCTTCTTCCCATCTGATTCAACTTGGAGAATCCATTTCAATCCATTTTCTACTTGAAACAAGCTTTCAATAGCTTTTTGAGAGAGATTTGATCATTGGAAAATACTTTTCCAAATGCTTTTGCTTCAACCAATTCATATTGGTACATACAATATTCCCATCAGGATTATCATTTTTCCATCAGGAAAGTGCTGTTCTCATCGGGATACATTTTCATCTCTCACCTAATTGAGAGGTTTTATCTGATTGCTTTTTAGCAACATTATTGATATTCTTCTACGTCGACTCCAAGTGCAACTTGTGCACTTGCATCCAAACACAGCTAGAACTATCCTTACTGTCCTCTTATCTTTAGTTGTTATTTGTATGCCTTCTAGTCGAACTCTCGCCATTTTCCTCCTTTCTTCAAAGAGGTTGAGGTCAATGTTGTGGCTAGCAGTGTTGTTAACTTGAGAGTATTTAGCCATTCGCTACGTGGTAAGTGCAACTTCGACTAGTACTACTACTTCTGATCCTTGGACTATAGCATATGGAGTTTTGCCGTGGGGCCCCTAGATGAAGTGTGACTGCCTATAATGCTAGGTGTAGCTCTTCAACCCATTTGTTTGATTTACACTCCAAATTCTTTTTCAGTGCAATAAGGACAAGTTTATTTGTGGCTTTCACTTGTCAGTTGCCATGGGTGAGCCACCGAGAACTTTCAGTGCTTTATATGGAACCTTTCACACTTCGACATGAATTTCTTGTTGAATTGTGTCTCGTGATCAATGACTACTACACGGGGTACTCTGAACCGATAGAAGAAGCTCAGGACATTATCCTCCGTTGGGTTCACTAGGGGTTTGGCTTTGATCCACTTCGAAAAGTAGTCCACTACAACTACCAAGTACTCCAGATTGCCTCTCGCCCTAGGGAACTTGCCCATAAGATCCATCCCCCACATATCAAAGGCCACGTGGGGATAATTGATATATGTTGAATGGATGGGAATCTTGGGATGGCGGAGTAAAGTTAACAACTTTTGCACTTTTTGGCATAAGCTTCGACATCCTTTTGGAGTGTTGGCCAATAGTATCCTTGGAGTATAATTCTTTGAACTAGGGACCTCCCTCAAGGTTGACCTTCGCATACTTTTTCTTGTAGTTCGAATAGAAGTTCTTGCGTCGACTCTAGTGACACACAATATTGAAGGGGTTTGGAGAATGATTGTTTGTAGAGAATATCTCTAATGATGATGTACTGAGTTGAGTGTTTACGTATCTGCTTAGCTCTTGTCACATCTTTTGGGAGCATTGGCCTTTTGATGTAGCCTTTGAGCTCGATGATCTAACAACCTGTTGGCTCCTCTACTTGCATAATTGCCTTGCTTACCTCGATTGTAGATGCTTCTTGTGTTTCCACAGGTATGGCCTCATGGATGTACATCTCTCCTGAGATAATTTTTTTCGAAAAAATTGGCCCTTGCATTGAAATCCCTGCCTATGGCCTTTATTTCAAAGCAAGAGAGATTTGAGGCTTCCTTTTGGTGAGGTATACATACTTCGTAAGCTTCTATAAGTTGACGTTGAATTCTTCGTTCATCTGCTTCACAATGACTTGGGAGTCGTTAAATACCTTGAGGGAGTCAATGCCCATGCTCTTCTCCCATTAGAGTCTGATCATGAAGACCTCATACTCTGCTTCGTTATTTGTCACAGTGAAGCAGAATTGGACACTTCTTTCGAGGGCGTGTTTGCATTCTAGAGATTGAAGCACGATTCTTGCCCCCATCCACTTAGAATTCACCTTTCCTTTTGTGTTCATGGCCCATAATTCTTTTGGAACTAGCTAGGTCTATCCCTGGTTCTACTGAATCTTCACCTCCTTGACGAACTTAGAAAATGAGGTCTTTGCTACAAAGTCCGACAACGCTTGGGCCTTGATGGCTGTTCAGGACAAGAAATTGACTTCATAGTCACTTAGTTCCACCAACTATTTCAAGAGTTTTCTTGATTGATCCATTTTGTGGAAGATTTTATGGAGTGGGAAGTTGGTGAAAACATTCATGATATGAGACTCAAAGTACGCTTAGAGTTTTCGAGTGGCCATAACTAAGAACAACTAAGGAGTATGCCAACTTTTCTATATTAGGATACCAAGACTCAGGTCTACTCAAAACTTTACTTACATAGTACACTAGAAGTTGCTTCCTATCTACTTCCATAATCAATATGACAGCTACAGCTAAATTTGCTACCGCTAAGAAAAGGAAAAAGGGCTCTCCAATTATCGGAGAATTTAGTATGGAGGTGTATTGAGGTAGCTACTTAAGTTTTTCCAAGCCTCTTCACACTCCGAGGTCCAGTTCACCTCCTTCACTGCTCCTTTAAAGAATTTAAAGAAAGGAAGACTGCTCTCCGCTGACTTCGACACAAATGTCCCTCAAGTTGTGATACATCCATTTAAGGACTAGAGGTCTTCAAACACCTTGGCGAGCTCATATTGAGAAATGCAGCTATCTTCTCTAGGTTAGCATCGATGCTTCTCTCTATGATCATGAAGCCCAGGAATTTTCCAAACTTCACTATGAAGGCATATTTTGTCAAGTTGAACTTCAGGTTGAAGTAATCTAGTATGTCGAAGGTTTCTTCGAGGTCAACGAGGTTTGAAGTTCTCTCCTTTGTCTTGACCACCATATCATCTACATAGGCCTCAAGGTTCCTACTGACATGTTCCTAAAAAACTTTATTTACCATTCTTTGGTGTGTTTCCCTAATATTTTTTAGGCCGAATGACATGAATTGGTAGCAATAGGTGGCTTTCACCGCTTTGAAAGATGTGTGAACTTGGTCTGTGGGGTTGAGCTCTATTTGGTGATACCCAAAGAAGGCATCATGGAAGTTCATTGTCCAGTACTCTGAAGTGGAGTTGACCAAGTCATCGATCTTGGGGAGTGGATAGTAGTCTTTTGGACATGCTTTACTTGGGTTGGTGAAGTTAACACACATATGTTATTTTCCGGTTTCCTTCTTCACCATAACGACGTTGGTAAGCCATATCGGATATTTAACTTCACGGATGAACCTTGTCACAAGAAGCTTGGATACTTCTTCCTTCATGGCTTGCTCCTTCTCTTACCATCGTCTAGGCTTTTGTTGCATCGGTGGGAACTCTAGGCTTATGTTTAGCTTGTGGACAGCCACATGTTCATCCAAGATTGGCATGTTGCTCGTCTCCCAAACGAAGGTTGTCCACCTCCTTTTAAAGAACTGAACTATATGTTCCTTATTTTGGATCAGGAGGTCGACCCCTATCTTCACTCTATGATTGGGGTAAATTTCATGAATGATCACCTCCTCGCACTCAATTCGCTCTATCAGAGTACGAGGTTCTTTGTCCTTCTTGGTAAGAACAATAACTGAGGTTACACCAATCTACATTAGTTCTCTTGCCATTGCTGCCGAGCTCTACCTTTTCTAAGTTTTCATTAAGTAGTCGAGGAGAGCTCGGGGATTGCTCCTGACGCAACCCACATCGTCCTTTGTTTGGAACTTGATGTGTTGGTGCAACATCAAAGAGACCATGTTGAAAGCCACCTAGGATGTTGCTCCAATGATTGCTTTGTAGGAGGAATTGATGTTGATGACATATAACTCGACTTCCTCTCTCTTCACAACTTAGCCTGTGCCTAGCGTAAGGGTCAGATTAACTGTCCCTTTCACTAGGATCTTGTGGACTGTGAACCCTTCAAGTTGTGTGGAGTTTAGCTAAAGGTGGTATTCATTTAAGCCCATTTATTTGAAGCACTGGAAGTGGAGGATGTATTTGGAAGCGCCGATGTCAACTGGGATCCTCTCGACCAAGCATTTTTCCATGGTTGGTAAAGTTAAAGTGGCATCTACGACTATTAGGGTGTGCTTTATTTTTGGATTTATGCCTAACTCTGAGCAAGAGAAGGAGATTGTCTCCTTGTCTGTTGGTAGCTTGGGCGCCACATACATTGAGCTGAGTGAGTGTATTTGTCGCTTCAATTGAGAGATTGATAGTATCTTTGTGGTGATGGCATCGATCACCCGCTCTCTGACCTCTCTATCACTCTGTTCACGACTTATGCCGCGAGAGTTTCCATTTGCTTTGTACTCCGAGAGGTATCCATCTTAGAGGAGTTGCTTTATGGCACTTCTTAGCTACACAGAATTTTTCGTAGGGTGGCCATGATCCTTATGGAATGTGCAGAATTTTGTTCTGTCCCTCACATTCCTCGTGTTCGGTCAAGTGGAGTGGGGTATTTGACTCCGTGTGGCTCTTTAAGGAGGAAGATGAGACTTTCCCTGGAGACGTTTTGGGGAGTAAAGGTTTCATTACTCTTTTTATTTTTGTTTTTGTTATGACCCTTCTTTTCTTTATTTGGAGTTGATCTTTGCTCCTTGTTGTCTGAGCTGTGGTCGTTATTCTTTTTTGGTGGTTCAGTTCTCATGGAGGAAGCATTTTTGGCCAGAGCTACTTTTCTAGCCACATCGAACTTTTTTCTCGTAGTTTGGGGCTTCCTTAGTTGTAGCTTAATGTAGAAAGGTGCTCAGCGAAAGCTACCCTCGAAGCTGGTCAACACCGTGTCCTCACTGAGGTCCTTGATTTCATAGTTGATATTCTTAAGCCTATTGAGATAAGAGAGGAGGGATTCACCTTCCTATTGTTTAACATTGGTGAGTCCCCCCGTGTTTTTCAAAATAACTCTTGTTGTGTTGAATTTTGCCAAGAAGGATGTCTCCATCGCCACCTACGAGTTGATGGAGTTTACCTTCAGCGAGGTGTACTAGGAGAGCACTTTTTTGGCCAGCATGGTAGGGAAAGACCAACAAAGCATTGGCTTGTTATTGGTGATAAGTTCCCTGGTGGACTAATACCTGCATATGTGCTCTTAGGGCTTTTCTTGGCCGGAGTAGAGGTCAAACTAGGGGAGCTTTAGAGAAGGATTTGGTGGCACGTCATGTATCCATCTAGTGAAATAATTGATTTTGACCCCTCTTGTCTAGGAGCTTATGTGGCGCGTTCTAGTTAGTGAAGGCAGCATCAGCGTCCTCTTCGAGTCGTGTTTGTTGCAACCATCCATTAGCACATAGAAGAGAAGATTGGTGGGACTCTCGCACCTCACTTTTCCTGTGGTGCAAATGGTGGCATTTTGAACGCACAACACTTGTTCGCATAGATGTGGCCCTTGCGTAAATGGCAGTATTGGTGCGAGCTGTGTTGCACGACGGTTTGGGCCCCTGGTCGGGCTGCGCTACTAGTACCAAGGGGACAAGAGGGGGAAGCACCTGGCCAATGGCAACCTAGGCTTCGTTTGCCTTTGAAAGGCATTCAACCTCTTCTTGGAGGGCATTAGAGTCACCCCCTGTAAATTCAACGGTGGCTCAACTCCTTTACCAATTGAGTTTGTCCCTTAAGTCCTTTGTGAAATTTCCTAACCTTTCAGCAACAGGCTGCCTATGGGTTGAGGTAGCCATCGGTTATGGCGGCTCTAATCTCAATCTAGAAGATGATGTTGGGTGACGAGAAGTAGGCATCACTCTGTACAACTGGGCCCTTTTGTTTAGGACAACTGGAGGTTCTAGAGTGTCCTCTTGAAGCCATTTTCAGATGCGTTAAAGAGATAAGGAGAAAGTATAGTGATTGAGTTTTTAAGAAGTAGGATAAGCTGAAATATCAATGAAGGATGAAGAGAGTTTCTTGGTAACGAAACCAACAGAAGCGGGAAACTTCTTTATGGGTGCTGAATAGGTTGTTTAGCTGAATAGATTGTTAAAATGGAGGTCCTCGTCACCTGCAGTGAAGCCAAATGTCGGAGAGATTGTCTTCGATGATGACCCTCTGATGTTAAAGTCAGATGATATCAAGGAATATACTAGAATATCTTGTATATTAGACTTACAGAATAAAAATTAAGACTCCTCACTTGGAAGGACATTACCGTTATTTATAAAAGCAGTTAACCAACCAAAGAGTGGCACATGTAATGAAAGTACATGTACCCTTTCACCATACGCAGCACATAGGTGTACTTTTCTGTATTACGTGTTTGAGGCATTAAATGCTCAGTACCATAGTCAAAGAGTGAGCTAAAGAGAGATGTTAGCTTTGATTTACTTTGCCAATGATAGATACTAATTGTCAAATGCTAAGATCTTGAAGGATTGATTTGTTCTAAATTCAT
>JAXGGT010014088.1:0-18468 GCA_035583425.1 Marsdenia floribunda
GTTAGAAGTTGAATTATACACAATTTTAGATATCTAAAACTTTTCTTCTAGTTTACAAGTTAATTGATTGTATTTTAATGATGGTTTTTCCATTTTAGAATAATTCATTCTTTAGTAGAACTTTGTTTGAAGTTGTATCTCCTAAACTTTTCTTTTAGATTGCAAATTACTGATTGCTTTGTAAATCTATGAAGGACAAAAGGTGTTCCAATCCCATGGAAATGAATAATTAAATCATAATGTTTTAATCATTTTAAAATCGCTCATTATTCTCTAAAACATTTTTAGAAATTGAAAAAAAAAAAAAAAGATTGGTTAATGTAGTCCTAAATATTTAAAGTTTTGGTATATTTGGTCCTAAATATTTTATTTTAATTTTTTAGGTCCTAAATAATTTACATTTTGTGGTTGTGATCCTTTTTGACAAAAAAAAAAAAATTCAAGGGTAGAAGCACAATAGCTTTCAAACAATTTTTATAACCTTTTTCGTACGAAATAACAAAATTATAAAATATAATATATTTGAGATCGAAAAAATCAAAATAAAGTGTATACAACTGCACATACTAAAACCTTAAATATTTGGAAATATATTCACTAATCTGATTGCAACAAAAACATTTGGTATCTTTAAAATTTTTCTTGTTTTTTTTTATAATATATATATATATATTTCATTATCTCTTATGCGTATAATGAAAATGAATCAATAAGATATCATTGGCAAAAAAGTTATTTCATTATTTCCTTTGTGTGGAAGTGGTCAAGAATATAAATTCTACTCATCATTTCTTCCCCTTCTAAATAGCGGTGCCTTACCAAAGGCAGGACATAAACTTTTGGAGTAAAAGACAACGGGGTTAAGATCTTCAAAATTTTCATCATGAACAAAGTGCTAATCCGATAGTGATATATACCCTTGAAGAAGCTACATGAACAAAGTACAAATTCCATCAAGGGCAAGAGATCATCAAACATCCAAAAAAAAAAAAAAAAAAGATCCTTCCTCAATCAAGGATACAGTACAAATCTCAAATGTCATCAAGTTCGATATGAAATCCAAAGTAAGAAATAATATGTTGAAGAGGTTTCAAATGTTCTTGAAGTTCTGAGGAGCCTTAAGATGAAGATGACGACAGTCTAACTTTGTTCATGGCAACCTTGAACGAGAGAGATTAGCCCTCGGATCTCACCATCTCTCTTATACACGGCAGACACTTCTCACACTTGAATGAAACTCAGTTTCCTTTCTCATCCATTTTAACCATGAAAATCAGTTTGAAGAAAACTTGAAATTTACACTGCCCAGAAAAAATCAGGGGAGAAATCAAAGAGAAACGAAATTGGACAGAAGTGCTCTGATTCCTATTAGAATGGATATTTGGAGAAACCATGGACATTTGAAAATGAATTAAAGGAAAGACAAAACTTATTTACAAGTTGAAAAGAAAATTTAAATATTTAAGAATATATATATATATGGTCGGGTATGCATGCATGCAGAAAAATATCTATCAACTAATTTCTGGAAAAAAAAGAAATATAAATGACAAAAAAAAAAAATAGTCCGCTAAATATCTACCAACTAATTTCGGGGGTAAATATACTTAACAATAACACAGTTTTCAAAAAATAAATAAATAAATAAGGGATCTGAAGTCTCTATTTTCATGGCAATCAGCAGACTCTCTGTCTTTCCTTCTTCTCTCTAATTTCCATCTTCTTGCTGATGTTTCCGAATCTTCCATCAACTGTGAGAAGTTTTCCGATTTTTTTTCAATGAATAATCGCGGGTTTAACTAAGGAGAACACTGTGACAGTACTACTACTACTAATACGCTGTAGAACAATAGAATGGACCCTTTGAACATTCTTGAATACCAAGATGTTCTTGACCCTTTGAACTATTACAACTACTATTTTTTTTTTTTCCTTTTTTTTTTTTTTTTTGGTGTGTCTATCCATTGAGAAATTTGTGGAAGTTTTATTATGAATTTTTTTTTTATTATTTTTTTGGATGTTGCTCTTTTTGCAGGTCGACGATACAAGATTTCCTGAGGCAGTCGTCCAGGCTTATAGTTCTGATCTCATGAGGGAGAATGAAGGGGTGCCTTACAATTATCAAACTTCGGATAATGAGAGTAATATGAATTTTCACATCTTACTATATATATATATATTTTTTTTTTTTTTCTGTTGATGTATTCCTTAATTAAAGTAGTACGGGTTATGGCATGGGATTGAATTGCTGCTTTCCTAACCTTTTCATTCAATATTGGATGGCGGGCTGTCGGTAAAGAAAGCTAGAAAAGGAGACATATATATATATATATATATGAAACTTTTGATCTTTTTATATGGGATTTAATTGCCTCAACCTGATGAAACTTTTCATCTTTTGTGTATGTATATATATGTGTGTCTGTGTGTGTGTTTATTTACCTGATGAAACTTTGAAGGATAAATCCTGTGACATGGGATTTAATTGCAGTGCCCGCCGAGAGTAGTAGTTCAACACAGACCAGCACGGCCACCCGCTATCATAATATGGTAAATTATCTTCTTTCACTGTCACAATACTTTTATCCTTGATTAGATACATAGATAGAGATGCCTCTGTGGTAGTTTTTCTTTCAATCTGATCTGATGATTTCTTTCACGCTCCGCTCTTTTCATGACTCGGAAACAAGGGTCCGCCACCAGCAAAGAGGCCTCGTCTTGGTACACTCCCATCAGCTTCTACCACCTCCAATCCTGGTACGTACATTTAATGAATGATTGCTCGGCAACATTTTCATCTCATGAATAAAATATATCAATGGATCTTTTGAATTTTTCCATTTTTTTTTTGTTAAGTAGGGGAAGTTAGAGAAGATGAACCACCTGGTATGGTGTACAGTAGTCTCTGTCTTGATCAGATACTTTCTATTTTTGAAATCGATCCTCTTTTGTCATTGCTATATTTAAAACACTGTCTCTTCATAGCATTTCTTATTATTTTTTATTTTTATTATTATTATTTACCGTTTCTTCCCTAAGAACTAAAGGTTCAAATAATATATAAAAATGGAGTCCATCATCTTACCTTCAACAAATGCCTCTAGTAGTACGCCTCTTGTCTTCTATCGTCCTTTTTTTTTTTTTTTCTCTTTAAATATTTTTTTTGTGCTTTACTGCATTCTATATGGTTATCAAATCAAGTCATTTTTTCTTTTTTGAAAAAAGAAATGGATGAAGAAGAAGATAGAGGGATTTTGTGATATTCTTTCATGATGCCTTTTTTTTTTTTCTCTCTGAAAATGATGATAACACACTGATAAGAGGGATTTTGTGTTGTCCCATGTTTGTAGGAGTGGCATCGTATTTCCAATTCACTGGAACAATTTATGGGAAATTTGACTCTGGTTATTTGGTTTCTGCCAAACTGGGTTTTGAGACACTGTGGGGAGTGCTTTACCATTCAGTAGAATATGCAGGGTATTACAGGGAAAATGTAACAGGTGTTTTACCAAACACAGGGCAACAGCAGCATTCATCAGGTCAGAGGAGAGGAGACCCTAATCACCCTACACCCAACAGGAGTGAAAATGTTTTATTATCGTTATTATTATTTACCTTCAACAAATGCTTTCTTGATCCATTTATTTATTTATTTATTTTTCTTCTTGAAAATGATGATAACAAACTAATAAGGGGCATTTTTCTGTTGTCCAATGTTTGTAGGAGGGGCATCAAGTTCCCAATTCACTGGAACAATTTATGGGAAATTTCCTGGTGGTTATTTGGCTTCTACCAAACTGAGTTCTAAGACACTGAGGGGAGTGCTTTACAATCTAGCATACAATTCAGGGTATTTCAGGGAAAATGTAAGAGGTGTTTTACCGTACACGGGGCAACAGCAGCAACTCCTTCAGCCTCAGCCACAGCTACAGACTCATCTACAGCCTCGGCCTCGGCCACAGCCACAGACTCATCTACAGCCTCGGCCTCGGCCTCAACCACGGCAGTATTCATCAGGTCAGAGGAGAGGAGGAGATCCTAATCATCCTACGCCCAACAGGAGTGAAAATGCTTTGTTATTATTATTATTTACCTTCAACAAATGCGTTCTTGGTCTTTTTTTGTTTTTTGCTTTGTTCTTGAAAACGAGGATACCACACAGATAACGGGGTTTTTTGTGTTGTCCAATGTTTGTAGGAGGGGCATCGAGTTTCCAATTCACTAGATTGATTTCTGCCAAACTGCCTACTGAGACAGTGTGTGGAATGTTTTATGATCAAGTAGACACTTCAGGGCCCAACAGGAAAAATGTAAGAGGTGCTTTACCATACACAGGGCAGCAGCAGCAGCAGCTCCTCCAACTACAATCACAGACACATCCTCATCCTCAACCTCAGCCACAGCAGTATTCATCAGGTCAGAGGAGAGGAGGAGATCCTAATCATCCTACGCCCAACAGGAGTGAAAATGCTTTATTATTATTATTTACCTTCAACAAATGCGTTCTTGGTCCTTTTTTTTTTTTTTTTTTTTTTCTTTTTGTTCTTGAAAATGAGGATACCACACAGATAAGGGGGTTTTTTGTGTTGTCCAGTGTTTGTAGGAGGGGCATCGAGTTTCCAATTCACTAGATTGATTTCTGCCAAACTGCCCACTGAGACGCTGTGTGGAATGTTTTATGATCAAGTAGACACTTCAGGGCCTAACAGGAAAAATGTAAGAGGTGCTTTACCATACATAGGGCAGCAGCAGCAGCAGCTCCTCCAACCACAGCCACAATCAGAGACACATCCTCATCCTCAACCTCAGCCACAGCAGTATTCATCAGGTCAGAGGAGAGGAGGAGTCCCTAATCGCACTAAACCCGGATTGAAAATGCTTTATTATTATTATTATTTACCTTCAACAAATGCTTTCTTGACACTTTTTTTTTTTTTTTTTTTCCTCTCTTTCTTAAAAATGATGATGACACAATGATAAGGGGGATTTTGTGTTGTCCAATGTTTGTAGGAGGGGCATCGAGTTCCCAATTCATTGGAACAATTGATGGGAAATTTGAAAATGGTTATTTTGGTTTTGCCAAACTGGGTTCTGTGACACTGAGGGGAGTGCTTTACCGTCAAGAAGACAATTCTCAGCCTCAGCCTCAGCAACAACAGTATTCATCAGGTCAGAGGAGAGGATGAGACCCTAATCGCCCTAAACCAAACAGGAGTGAAAATGCTTTATTATTATTATTATTTACCTTCAACAAATGCTTTCTTGACCCTTTTTCTTTTTTTTTTTGGTTCTTGAAATTGATGATAACACACTGATAAGGGGGATTTTGTGTTGTCCAATGTTTGTAGGAGGGCCATCGAGTTTCCAATTCATTGGAACAATTTCTGAGAAATTTGACTGTGGTTATTCCGTTTATGCCAAATGGGGTTCTGAGACACTGAAGGGAGTTTTTTACCATCCAGCAAACAATTCAGGGAAAATGAAAGAGGTGCTTTACCATACATAGGGTAGCAGCAGCAACTCCTCCGACCACAGCCTCAGCCTGAGCCACAGTTTCAGCCTCAACCGCAACAGTATTCATCAGGTCAGAGGAGAGGAGGAGACCCTAATCGCCCTAAACGCAACAAATTGTTTGACGGTGTAGACCGTAAAACTGATTGTTAAAACATAAAACTGAAATATATTTGGGGAAAGTTTATCAATTTAGTCCTATAACTATTTATATTTCTCTAACAAGGTCCTATAACTTTTTTCTTACCTTAATAAGTCTCATAATAATTTTCGTTTACTAAAATTAGTCCTTCTGGCCAAATTTTTGCCCATTGCTCCGGTGCTCAGCCGACGTGGACAAAAATTGAGGGACATTTTCGATAGTTTTAGTTCTGAAAATATGGAAAATGAAATTAAGGGAAAGTTTCCACTTTTACAATTGCAGGGCTTCTTCTTTCAGTGGAAAAAATAAAATTTTGATTGTAAATTTGGGCAAAATTTTGACTGCAAATTAATTTTGCCCAAATTTGTAGTAAAAAATTTGTCCAAATTTGCAGTCGAAATTTTGATTTTTCATTCAAAGAAGAAGCCTTACAACTAGAGGAATGAAAAATTTATCTCAATTTCATTTCTCACGTCTTTTAGAATTGAAACTACCGAAAACGCTCCTCAATTTTTGTCCACGTCGGCTGAGCACCGGAAAATTTGAAAAAATTTGGTCGAAATGACTAATTTTAGTAAATGAAAATTGTTACGGGACTAATTAAAGTAAAGAAAAAGTTATAGGACCTTGTTAGAGAAACATAAATAGTTACAGGACTAAACCGGTAAATTTTCCTATATTTGGACAAGAAAAAAAATTTTTTCTTTTGCACTCAATACTTATTATTTTTGTTTTTTTTTACTAATTGATTACATTTGAACTGAAATACACATAAATTTTACATATAATAAAGGAAAATTGGTTTAGTCCTCTAATTATTTTTATTAATTAATATACATATATAATTTTTTTTTTTTAACTTGTTAAGTCCTACATCTTTTTACAAGCAGCCTATTAAGTCCTTCCGACCAAAAATTTGAATTTTCTGGCCAAAATTCATCACATGCCAAGTACGTGATGATTTTTTAAGGGTAAAATCGTTCTCTTGAATATTATAAAGCTGTGAACTTGAACTAATTGCAAAATCGTCATCTTTATACGAAAAAAAATAGCTTTATAAGACCCTGTAATTAGTCTAAATTCACAACTTTATGATACTCAAGAGAACGATTTTACCCTTATAAAATCATCAAGTGCTCGGCACGTGATGATTTTTGGCCGAAAAATTTAAATTTTTTGGCCGAAAGGACTTAACAGGTTGCTCATAAAAAGATGTAGGACTTAACAAGTTAAAAAAAAATTTGTGAACTTATATTAATTGATAAAAATAGTTAAAGAACTAAACTGGCCAATTTTCCTATAATAAATTATATTGAATTTGTTTAAATCACACCATACATCTAAATCTCTAAATAATCTTGTATAATAATTTTTTATTCAAATAACTTAAAATTCACTTTTTTAATTAAAAAAAAAATTAAAACTATTGTTTTAAAAATTAGTTTCACTCTCAAATTAATATATATATATATATATATACTTTCAAAATATAATTTTATATAGTGGAAGAAACTACCTAGTCATAAAATCAATTGTCCATTTCATGTCATAATTTTAATTAATTTGTGAATTTATATAATTAAGATGAGTCAATAAATCAGGATTGTTAAATTTTAGTTAGACACAACTAATCATCATTGTAATTAGAACACAAGGTTCTTAATTAATTTATATATGAATGTTAGGGAGACATCACATGATCTATTATGTTCGGTTAGAAAATGTTAAAAAATTAATCAAATCAAACTCAAACATCACGTGTTAGTTTCAATTTGATTACAATTCTAATTTTAATTTTTGCTATATCACTTCTTCAATAGACAAAAAAATAAAATAAAATATAAGAGGAATACCTTTTGTTTTGTTTTGTTTTTTTGTTTTTTCCTTTTTGGTAAATCATACTAATATTACAAGATATAATCCGGCATGTATATATACATATAGATGAATTTTAACATAAAAAATATAATCTAGAATATTAAAAATATTTCTAATTAGATAAAGTTTATGGATAGTGTAGATAAAGAAATTTTGACAAAATATAATTTATTTAATCAAAATTATTAAAAATATATTAGTCTTTATTATTCAAATAAAGTTCATAGAATTGTTCAATTAATTTTGACTATTTGTGAAGGAGCTACACTAAATATGAATTCAGGAAAATATCACTTTGACCCGATCTAGTTTGATGTCTATAAAACAGGTGAAAAATTAATCCTAGCTCAGATGCTTTTAAATATTTATATAGATCGTCTTCAGATCCTTTTTAAATATTCTCGAGATCTTGGTGTTAGGGTTTGGGAATAAAAACGCAGTGGAAAAATGAAAAATTTTCACTAATCCACCAAGGATTACAGGTGTTTTCAATCAAATCGAAAGAAAAGGTTGTCGAAAACTACCTTTATGATAATTTCTTTCTTAGAAATTTTCAGCACTACCTATGATTGAAACTTCTCAAGTAACAAAGCTTCTATTGCAAAATCAATTTCTCTTATTCCAACTGTTGAAACAGATCATCACCGTTCATATTGAAAAGAAGTATCTCTTCTACCTTGTGTCAAAATTTCAGCTCGATCATAGAAGAATTGAACATCAGTTTGTTGTGTAAACAAATCAGATGGCCAGGCTAAAGAAAGGCTTGTATTTCATAATTAATATCTCTAAATCCAATCGTCAAAAACAGATCTCCACCATTAATGATAACCCTTAATATATATTCTACCTTTTACACAAAATTCAGCTTGATAAGAGATATATTTATTACCCAATCATCTAAAAGAGTCTTAATATCAGACTAAGAATAAAGTTTCAAGGACCTCTTCGGATTTCAAAGTTGCTAACTGTATGAAAGAAAACCACCCTCTATAAGTATCCACACACAAATGAACAAGAATTGAAAGATTCGAATGCTAGTTCAAATTTGTTTTTCTCAAAAACAATTTCTTTTTTTTTACTATCGTTTTCAAGAACAAGAACATCTCAAGAAAGTATATTTTTCAGAAAAACGTATCAAAAACGTCTCAAGAACATTTGAAGAAACATTCATTTCTCAAGAACGTATCAAGACCATCTCAAGAATGTATCAAGAACATACATTAACCTCTTTTTTTAGTCAAGATATATCATATATATATATATATATATATATATATTCTAGGGTTTATATCGAAGACTATTCGTTTTAAATAATAATAACTTACGTCTTAATCCTTAGCATATAAAGATTTTCTTATCTAACCTAATATTATATAGACTCCTTATTCAATGAGGAAATATAAATAAATAGAAGATTAATATGTGTAATTTAAAATATTCTCACCATTTTAAATTACTATGAAGAGTAACAATAAACCATAATCAATCTGGTCCATTTTTATTATGCGACCCTATAAGTTCAACTAACGTTAGCAGAAGGCCTAAATCATATATAGAGCTCACAACTTACAAGTGGTCTCTAGCAAAATATTTTAACTACCCATGTTAAATGAAAACTTCATAATCTAATAGAACCTTCACATACTCCATGACATAATATCCTTTTGTCTAACGATATCTTTATAGTATATAAGGCATGGATAAAAGTCAACTTTATATCATTCTATCTTTAATTTTTCAAAACCCAATTATACTATTTAAACAAATGATATTGATCACAATCAAGTCATTTGAGTAGAGCCATGCATTTTCTCAGTCTCAATTGTCAAAGGGCCCAAAAAGATATCTCTTATAATAAGAGGGACAAATTTCATCTCAATTACATATATCTCACTACATGATTCTTATCATGCTCAATCATAATCTTTATAATCATCCAATTATAAAGACAATCTTTGATTATGTCAAAACATAATTATCCCCATGTTGAGAATCATAGTAATTTCGGGTCTAAAGATTCAATGTCTTAACCATTAGAGATTACATTATGACTTTGATAGATGTAGTAATTTCAAATTGGGTCGGTCCAATATTTGTTCTCAACAAATACATATGAATTCGATTTGTATCCTATACACATATTCATCTCATGAATATCAATCAAATTTCATACTAATCTTAATTAATTTTTATTTCCTTAATGGTAAGGATGGAATTTGCGGCTGGCGTCAAACCGGTCAAGATTAATTTAAAAAAAAAAAAATAGAAAGCAATATAGTGCTCACCAAGTCATCTTCCAAGGAAGCCCTAATCGTTAAATCAAATTAAAGAGACCACTGATCTCAATCCAAATTGAAAAGGGGGGGGGGGTTAATGTTTAACGAAAATTTTAAAAACAAAGAAACAAGATGAAATAGAATGCAAATCAATAATAAGAAAACGTAATCAATCTAGGATTAATACTCTAGCTTGTTCTTCTAAATATTTTCGAATTACTAATCTGATCCCTTGATTAAATACCAATTTAGAATCCCAAATTAGAATTACGTTCACCTACTAACAATCTGTTAGAATTCGATTAAACACTAATAGATTTCCTAGACAATCGCTTAATCCATAAACTCATGTCTAATCTAAGATCTGTGAAAATCAAGGCAATCATGAATCCATGAAAAACTCAAATATGAGAGCAATTAAAAAGAGATAATTGTAATAGTTCAGTCGACAATCGCCAACAAAACTAAATTCAATCTCAAAAATTCAACACAATGAATAATCATTCAATGTCATAAATCAACGCAATCAAACCTAAAAATCAGATTAAAACCCGAAATAAATGATGTACTGGAACTCTGAATTGCCCTGGAAGCATTTTCTCCTGGACCAATTACAAGGTGTTTAGGCTGCCATTACAAAATCTCGTAATGCCTCCATGATTTTCGAAAATCTCTCTCTATAATTTTTGAAGTTTCGCCTCTCTTCTCTTTGATTTCCGAACACCTCTGTCTAATCTGATTTTTTTCTTTTTAATCCGCCTCTCCCTTATCTTCTTAGGGTTTTCTCTCTTTTCTTTCTTGGACTTCACGGGCCCCTTCAATCTAGGCCGCCTCTCTTGCATATTGGGCTTCATAAAACTATAACATGAGGTCCACCAGGTCATTTGGATTTGGGCCTGAAATAGAATAAAAATATAATTAAAAACCCAACAATTTAATATCATATCATTAAAGCATAATAATCCAAATAACAAATAAAAGTCCCAAGAATGGTAGAGTGATGTATTAATTACTAAGCATAGAGAGTCCAAAATGTATAAATTTATATATTATCACTTAACAATAATAATTATGGACATTTAGAATGATTAATATCATTCAAGGATATATTAAACATGCAAATTTATATTAATAAATTAAATAGTCAAAATACCATTTCCATATAATAAGTCTAGGTACTAACACTTGGAATTGAAGGTCCTATATATCTAAATTATTATCTTAAAATATATCTCAAAAGTATTTTACAATGTAAAAATGAAAAATACTCATGATTCGGGTTACCTAAGTCATTTTCAGTAGCTCCTAAATCTTGTTGGACCTTAGTGTATGCATAGGGTGTTATACCAAGGTTATGGACACATGACAAAAACACCGAATGACAGAAAAAAAATCAAGATTATAGACAATCCAAATTTTTAATGGAGGAGCTCTCATATTTTGGAGTATTTTTAATTATTCTTGATGTTTTTCGAAGCATTCTTCATCAAATAAATTGAGGAAGCTTTCGATATTTAATTTCAAAGCCCGATTGATCCAAAATAAATTAACTCATACATCATTAAGTTAGCATTTATGCTAAAGTGAAGAATTAGAGGGTTATTTTTATAAATTAGAAAAGTTACTGGAGATTTGTACCAACTTTTATTATATATATATTATCTGTTCATTTTTTACTATCTCTAATTTTGCAAGCTCGAAATTTATTTGAGAGCATTAAGGTTCAATGTTTTATTTATTTATTTATTTATTTATTTTTTTAAGTTATGCATGACAAGGCATGCCAAAAGTACAACTTTGGGCTAATATCATTTCAACCCGACTTATTTGGGGCCTCCAAGTCATTTGAGAAATAACCTAATTTATAATTTTGAAAAAATTTTCTAATTCATTTTTTATCCTTCTTAAAGATTATTGGGTTTGACCATCAAATAAAAATTTTATCTAAATTATTATGTTAAAATATATCTCAAATATATTTTACAATGAAAAACATGAAATTTGGGTTACTTAAGAAACTTTTGGTTAGACCTAAACTTAGATAGATTGACAAAGATGCCCTCTGTGGTGGTTTGTCTTTCATTTTGATGATCTCGAAAAACAATTAAGGGTCTGCCATGGCCAAAGAAAGCTTATCTTGTTGAAAAAAAAAAAAAAAAGTTCCTGATTATGTTAGTACAATCAGTAGTGGTGCTCCAAATATCCTAGTAATGCTAATGCATGCATGTAGGTCTCTCTTTCTCTTCTTCTAGTGGCTTGGTGAAGAAATTAATTAAGTAAAGGAGGGATTCCAACAGGGTAGTAGATTGGAAAATTGGCCAACATATTCTCTAATTTCTTAGTTTTAATCATTTTTGTATTTTTAAAACAAAAAGTCTGGGTTCTTTTGGTGCTTATATTAATTTTTAGTAACTGCCTTGGTCCATTATATTATATTTTAACCAATTTTTATATTTTAAACGAGTTATAGCCTTTTTTTCTAATAGTTTTTAACATGTTTAATCAAGTTAAAATATATATGAATTGGTTTTAAGGTCTTAACTTGATAAAACAAAA
Organism: Marsdenia floribunda; assembly: GCA_035583425.1. Taxonomy (NCBI): domain Eukaryota; kingdom Viridiplantae; phylum Streptophyta; class Magnoliopsida; order Gentianales; family Apocynaceae; genus Marsdenia; species Marsdenia floribunda. The sequence goes on from JAXGGT010014088.1 coordinate 12,364, forward strand.
AGTAAAGGAGGGATTCTAACAAGGTAGTAGATTGGAAAATTGACCAACATATTCTCTAATTTATTAGTTTTAATCATTTTTGTATAAAAAAAAAAAAAAAAAAAAAAATTCTGGGCTTTTTTGGTGCTTATATTAATTTTTAGTAACCCTTGGTCCATTTTATTATATTTTAGCTAATTTTTATATTTTAAAATGAGTTATAGCCTTTTTTTTCTAATAATTTTTAACATTTTCAATCAAGTTAGAATAAATATGAACTAGTTTTAAGGTTTTACCTTGATAAAACAAAAAATAGCAAGAATATAATTAAAATGACCAAAACGGCTGTCTAAATATAAAAAGAAAGTAAAAGGACCAAAAAATTTTAAAAAAAATTAAAAAAACAAAGACTAAAATGAAGAATTTCTCATTTTTTAACTTTGAAATATATATATATATATATATTGGGATTATCAAGGTGGAATTATGAAAAATTTTGTGTTTGCATCCCCCTATTGCATCCAAATAATTATGGATTTGAGTTTTCAGAAATCTTACTTGGTGCTAAGCACACTATTTTTACAATTATGCCCCTAAGATAAAAATATTATAGACTTATATTTTCTTTTAAGTTCTCAAGAGCAGCTTAAAATCTCCCCTTAAAGATATTTTTAGTCGATCAAACTCAATTTACTTGGAGGGCAAGCAGCTTCAACCTTCCAAATAAAATATCTTCCTTAAAGATTTTCGTTTATGAAAAGAAGCTTTCAAGACCAAAAAAAGGGTGAGAAACAATTACAAGCATTTTGATTCTCAAAACTTTCTCTCTCTAAACATCTTTCTATAAGATTTTTCTCTGAACTTTCTCTTATCTTTGGAAGGCTTTTTACAGTTCCTTCATTGCCTTCTTCCCATTGGATTCTACTTTTAGGATCCATTTCAATTCATCTTCTACTTGAAACAAGCTTCCATTAACTTTTTAAGAGAGATTCAATCTTTGGAAAACACTGTTCCAAGCTGCTCTTGTTCTAACCAATTCACATTGGTACATATAATATTCCCATCGGGAGATTGCTTTTCCTACCAGGATACATTTTCATCTCTTACCAAATTGATAGGTTTTATCTTATTACTTTTTAGCAACATCATTCCTCATATTTAAGAATGAAGAGGTAATCCTTCTAGAGTTGTGCTTCTAGATTTAGAAGGAAATGATTATTTTTAGTTTGGAAGAATCTTTGTATACTATTAAGTCTTTCTAATAATTTCTTCTTTTTATAGAAAATATTTCCAAATATTCTCTTGTTCCAAGGTGTTGTAAATAGTTAAAAATTGTGTAAGTTAGAGAGAATTAGGATTTTGATTTACAGGAATGAACAACAATGTCTTTAAAGGAAGGATGGTCAAGTCACACGGTTTCCAATTTAAAGGACTTAGATGGAGGAGATGAAGGGGATTTTTTAAGGATTAATGTATCATGATCAGAATTTTCTCTAGAGAGGTGATAGACTTTGAATTTGGGAAAACAATCATCCAAGTAACATTCGCCAGGAATATCAAGTCTTTCCTGTATTAGTATTGGTTTAGAGTGTCTCTTATTCGACCGAGTAAAAGTGTTTCAATGATAACCCATGCCATGCAAATTACATTCCATAATGTTTTTTTGTTAAAAGTAGTTATGTTTTTATCTTTAGCCAAAAAGACCACTTCCTCTTTAAAAAGGGGATGTTATGCAATTAAAATCCCTAGCAAGGAGCCAGGCTTTTATGTGAGCTATGTTTTTTAAAATTATTCCATAGGACGTTAAAGACATTATTATAAGGCTTAAAATAAATGGCAAACCATAAAAAAGAAAAGGAATTTGGTGGTACCTTAACTCTGGCATGAATTTCCTTGTTGGTTGATCCTATGAGGTCTAGGGTTACATTATTAGTCAAAAGAGCAATAACTCCACCAGAAAGACCAATATCATTTAAAAAGGTTAGGAAAGTCTAGAGAGCTTCATCTCCTTTCTCTCTAGAGAGCTTGGCCTCAGTAAGGACTACAATGTCCGGTTTACGAGTGTTCAGTAAATCTTTGAATGCAATTAGAAATTCTTAGTTTGAAGCATCGTACAATTCCACATAAACAAATTTATTGGTCGTGAGGTAAAGGGTAAAAACAAGAGTTTTGATATGCAATTTTTGCTACCAAATTGTACTTGTTGTGAGGGAATAACCTCTAGATTTACTGGTAAGTCAATTGTTGATGAAGGGGATTGTGGAATGATTTTAAGGAAAAACACAGCAAACAAAACATTTCTTTCCAAGTCACTTGATTGTATTCCTTTATGCAAAAGGGCATAACAGAACTTGCTGATATAGTTACTATTGACTTTGATCCACGACAAATAGATGACTTCCATAAAGGCATTAATTCCCTTACTGAAGGAATTACCAGGAATATCTTGACAAAAACCAAATTTTCTAGAGAATCTATGTAGACTATAAGGAGCAATTAAACAACTTTCACCTTAACTATCATGTAGCATGAACGAACACTAATAAAAAGGGTAATGTCTAGAGAAGATAGCTTCCCATCATCAACAATGACCCGTTCATCATCATTGAATGGAAGAAAAGTGTGAAAATTCAAATTTGGCCTTTTAAACAATTTCGTTGCCTCGCTTCAGGAAAAATAATTTGCCATTCTCTCACCATGGAATTAAACCATTGCAATTGGAAAGTTCAGTGAAGAATATCTTAAATGCGAGTTGAAATGTTGCGCTATCCAAGTATAAACAAAGTGGATGTGAAAAGAAGCTTGACAGTCTATTAGACTAGATGAATGAGCGATCTCATTAAGGCTATTGTAAATATTGCACAACATTGGAATGACAAGCAAACATTGGTTGCCACGTGCGATGAAGCTTGCAACTTTGAAGACTCCTGGTCGAATACGATCAACAGTCTTTCTAGGAAGAAGGAATTTGCATATCCAGCAAGAAAGAAATGCCGCTAGATGCACATCCGCACGCAAGGCCTTGGGAATTTACAAGTCCTACTACTAGGAGGGCTTGGATTGTGAATTATTTTAGGATGTGCTGAGCTTTTCTTCTTTATTAATCATTTAGGGGATCATATTTGTTCAAACCTTTGAACCAAAATTGTATCCATTTCTCAAACGTTACGGTAGTTGGGTCACCATCAGCAAGCCTGAAAAATGCAAAGAATAAGAATTTACTGCTTGGAGGAATTGGCCTTGGTGCATTTCTTGAGAAGAGCTCTTTGGCCGAAGGAATGACTTTATCAAAGAATAAGCTAGTTGCATGAAGACCAACAAGTGAGTACAAATCCCAAATCGAAATCGACATCTCACCAATGGAAGTATGCAAAGTGTTGGTTGAAGGACACCACTAATTGCAAAAGGCATGCATCACATTCTTGCAACGATCATAGGTAAATAAAGACACATACACAACATCATAAATATGCGCATTTACCAAAGTTCTTTGTATCTTACAAGGATATATTCGGTTCACTCCCAATAATTCTTAATATAAGTCGTCTCACCAAAATTGGAAGGATGAACGGTTCATGAAGACTTGTCCACATTTTTTAGGCCGAATGGAAGGAAAAACTTATTTGGTAAGTCTGCATCATGCATAGTAGACGACAACAAACTTACCATTTGTGATGATAAGGAAGAAGATAAGGTGATAACTTCATGAGTTGCGGTAAAAGACCACTTTGTGATGTGGTAGATGTCTTCTAGTCCAAGAATCACAGGCGCAAATTCACCAAAATTGAGCTGATGAACGTCTAAGCCTAATGGTTTGATGTAGGATCCACTCCGACAGTCAATAATGGCGATATGCTTATGTGGGTCATCCACATCTTCAATATACATTATAGAACCTTCGACTTATAGATAATTTCAAGACAAATTTGGAAGAAAAAAAAATCGAAGTCAAAAAAAAAAAATAGAGTCCAAAACAAAAAAGAGAAGTCCAAAAAAAGTTCAAAACGTAAAGTCTTTTTATAAAATAAAATCCCAAAAAATATACAAATAAGCTTATGGGTCTGTCCACTAAAAAAAGAGAATATATAAAGGCGTAGTAAGTTGCACATGCTTGGGCCTATCTACTTCAAAAATAACTTCAGCCCATTTTTCGATGGTAAAGCTTTTGATGGTCCAAATTATATTTGGGCTTGTCTGTTAATTATAGCTGGTGGATCTTTGAGGAACAGTAAAAGAAGCAGGCCTTAAATATGGATCATTCTATAAAATATATATATATTCATTGGGTTAAAAATGAAAAAAAAAAAAAAAACCACCAAAAAAGGCCAGTCTATAAAAAAATATATATGTATACATTGGGTTGAAAAAAAAAGGGGCAGTCTATAAAAAATATATGTATACATTGGGTTAAAATAAAAATTTAAAAAAGAGAGAAGGCCAGTCCATGAAAAGGCTTTACCGAAAAAAAAGAAAAAAAGAAGCCCACTAAACAAGTCTGAAAGCAGCATGTCAGGCTGCACATAAAAAAAAATAAAAAGAGCAGCTGCATTAAATTAAAGTTGTAGCCCACATGGGCTTTATTATTGTAGCCCAAGATAAAAAATAAAAAATAAAAAATAAAAAAAACTTAAGCATGGGCTCCTTTTTATTTTATCTGAAAGTTTGATCGGTATATATATCAAAAGGTCAGGCAACCATTTTACAGTTCTAGAATCGAACTATATGCAGTTAAATTAGGACTAATCTGGCTCGCAGAACCATGCGGTAAGGGTCTCCACAACAACGGTAAGACATCTTACAGCAAGGGCCTGTGAGTCATACAAAAGGTGGGATGATGCAACCGATTCGTATGGCTAATCCATAACTCCTAAATAACCGGCCTAAAAACATAATTCCAATGGTGCAGCCAACTAAGTCTCGAGCATGGGCTCTAGTTGGATAAAAGAAAAAGAGACGCAATAAATAAATAAATAAATAAAGAACCTGAGCAGGAAAACATGGCAGCAAGTGCTAGTGATGGTGGGGCTCAAGAAGGTGGTGTTGAGAATCAACAAGTGGGCGGACAAGTTGGGGTGCTAATATTACTTCCAGCAACGGGAGATTCACATCATTTAAGGCAAGGTTAGGTCTCTTGACAGCGAAAAGACTAGTGGCCTGCACATTTAGAAGGAGGTCAAGCTTTGGTGTTAGTTCTCGAAATAATTAGACAATGAATTTACTCGATTGTGAATGAGAAAGAACATTTTTGGTCTATTTACATTAGTTTCCTGTGTAACTAGTTAGGCTTATGATTTTCTCTGTATTTAAGCGTATGATTTCAGATTAATAGTCTTCATCAGGATAAAAAATAAATAAATAAAAAAAGAAAGAGAAGAAAAGGATAATCAAACCTCTAGCTATTCGGGAGTTGGGATTGAGGGGTCAGTGCGCCTTGGATGCTGTCCTTGTTTAACTTTTTCTTTTGTTCCTCGTAGCCTCAACCATCTATTGACCTAATCAAGATTATGGATCAAAGTCAACAATCCAGGTTCAGTAAGAAATTTTATTTAAAAATATATAAAAAGAAAAAAAGAAGAAGAAGAAACTTACCTAAGAGATGTTGGTCTTTTAAGTAAGGTATGTTGGTAGAATTAGTCAAAAAGTATTTCTCACTTTTTAGTCAATTAATTGTTATGTTATCCTAGTCTTAAGAGTGTTTTTTTATATATAGTCCAATACATGGGGTTGTTGCTACATGTTTGAATTAGTGGGGTTGTGATTGCTACTTTTGTAGTTTTTTCATAGGTGTAAAGCCTATAAAGGCTTTTGTCCTGTTTTGTTTTATTCAAGCCATTAATGCAATAAAAGAGTTTCTTCTTTCTTTGTGTCTTTCTTTTAACTTGTAACAGTGGTATCAGAGCCATTACAAGGAAAGAAGTGTGTGCTTGCGTGTTCAAAGAGAGAAAGTGAGAGTGACAGCAGTCCAAAAAAAAAAAAAAAAAAAGAAAGTCCTGCAACACGTTTTCCTTTATTTGCAACAAGAGTCATGGCCACAGATTCCAATTTTGTGCAAGCAGCCATCCCACGCTTTGATGGTCACTATGACCATTGGAGCATGCTAATGGAAAATTTTTTGCGGTCAAAGGA
>JAXGGT010014098.1:0-18466 GCA_035583425.1 Marsdenia floribunda
TGCTACAAGCTTCCAAACCTAACGATCTTTGAGGAAACTAGAAACCCAAATGAGTTATGCTAAAACCCGAAGCAAAGAACTCAACTTTTCTGCTAAAACCCGAAGCAAAGGAAAGATTTCAACTTTACACAACCTGCAATTTCCCTTTCGAAATCTCATGCAATGACAAAGGAGAAGGATTTCGATCCTACATTTTAGTCTTCAAGCAAATTTCTTCAACAAATCAACAGCCCTATTGAAGCCCAAGAAAAATTTCCCTCCATTTTTGTGCCTTTCATGCTTTCGGGTGATTTAGCCGTTGATTTGGGTGGGGTGTTTTCCTTTTTTTTTTTTTTAAAAAATATTGAAAATGCCCTAAAAAAATAGGGCATGTGGAAGGCACGTGACCTGTTTGGCCGGAAAATGGGTGAAAATAGCTAGAAGGACCAAGTTTTGAAAACGTAAATTGTTATAGGATCTAGTTAGGAATTTTTAAAGATTTAGGACCAAGTCTGTGAAACGTAAATAGTTTTAGGACCAATCCAGAGAATTTTCCTTCTTTGGCAACAATAAAAATTAGAAAGACCTAATTCGAGGTTAATAAATGAAGGAGACTACCGGAAATATAACACATGTATTTATTAATACTTGATCATGCAAATCTATAATAAGAACAAGGAACAAAGTTAGAATCATTAGTTGTCAATTACTCAAATAATAACTAGAAATTACGTTGTTCTTATTATTAACCACTTGTTCTAGATCATGAACAATATCTAACTCAAAAATTTAGATGGTATCATAATTAAAGGAAAAAATCAATAAGCTCTAATCACCTTAGTAGTAAAATTCATCACAAAAGATTTCGTAAATACCACAAAATAATAAGAATATAAAGCACATTTAATCTCACACAAATTATGATAATCAAACCTCAATCACCCTTGGTTGAATAAAGGAATTTAGCAACTAATATATTTAAATTAAATCATATTTTGTCTTTCTAAAGACAGTAAAATATTACGATGTCTTATAGGGCTTATTTATAATATAAAATCATAAGAGTCTTAATAGAACTAGGAGTATAATACTAATAAGACTATACCTTTGGGGTCTTGAAATTTTGGATTCTTGATTTGATCATCATTTATTCTTGTGGATAATCTTGAAATTGTTGCCCTTACCAAACTTGATTCTTGTTTCATGCAAAATCACATAAAAATACCGAAAAGATGATTTTAACCCTGTAAAACACAAAATAAGGGATAAAGCCTCAAAAATAGATATAAAGAAAAATAAAATTAAGAGAAATCAATATAAAATATATGAATTTATTACACTCATCACTGCTAATATTAATTGAATCTATAAGGTCGCACATTAAGAATGAAATAAATTAAATGGTTATAGTTTATATTACTCTTCGCACATTAAGAATGAAATAAATTAAATGGTTATAGTTTATATTACTCTTTGTAGTAATTTAAAATGACGAAATTATTTTACATTACGAATAGTAATTTATTAATTATTATTTTAATTTTAAATAATTAAAATTTTAACATATGACTAATTAATTATTTATTTAGATTTTCCTATAAGATAAGAAAGAAACAATAATTAATTAAAATATGTATGATTTTTTGTTAAACCACAAGTTTCTTATATCATAAGGATTAGAATTTAAACTATTATTATTACCTAAAATAAGTTTTAAATAAATAATAGGCAAATAAATAATCCCCAAACTATGACTATTTGGTGGACTTGGTCCCTCAATTAATTTTTTGATTACATTAATACTTAAATTATGTTAAATCGTGTGAGATTTGTCATTCTATTAAAAATTTCTATGAAATCACTATTAAAATAAATAAATAAATAAATTGAAAAAGCCCGAGACATTTTTATCTTTTTAATTTTCAAAGTAAAATAAATAAATCTTCTTCTTCTGCAAAAAAAAAGCTCGCAAATCTCTCCTATTCCTCTCTCCTCCCTCTCTTCAGTCTTCGCTCGCTCTTCTTCTCCATATACATATATATATATATATAGAGAGAGAGAGAGAAGGAGTTGCCCGCCGGACACATTTTCGACTATACTTGTCTACACCCGCTGCCCTTTCCTTCTCAGCAACTCAATTTATTTCTATTTTATAGATATAATAAATATGCGATCTTTATGTCCCTAATGACTTTAACTTTTTTCAAGATTCCCTTTTGTTTTCATTGGAGAAATCATTCATATCTTTCCCATGTAGGGATTAGGTACCTATTATCAGTTTCATCTCTGATCTGAATGCTCAATTGGCTTGTTAATTTTTCTTATTTACTACTAGCAATGATTTGTGGATTGAAAATACTCCTCCTAAAGTGTTGAGCCTTTCAGATATACTCCATTAGCAGCAACAATGGGCTTGTGAATCATAGATAGTTCTAGAAAGTAATTTGCTCTTTATTACCTAAGCAGATAACTATACTATTTTATGAAGGAGATGAATAAGAAGAACATTTAGAGGTGCTTTAACTCCAATTTTCTTGCAAGAGATCGCTATAATATATATATATATTGAAATATATCTATTACGATATTTTAAAATTGAAAGTCTTATAAGTCATTTATTACTATTTATGTAAAAATATTTCTGAAAATATATATTTAGACAATTAAAAAGTATCTTTTAATACATTAAAAAAATGCCTCAAAAAGTTTTAATATAAAAAAATGCCTCAAAAATGCCTCAAAAAGTTTTAATATAAAAGATAATACAATTATTTATATAAAAAAATTGAGAAAAAAAAATGTGCAAATTTGACGTAAGATAAACATTATTAGAATGTTTATATTAAAGATTCGGCTCTAATAATGATATGGAATATCATTACCATTAATTATTTCAAATATTTAAATAAAAATCTGTGTTATAAATAATAATTATGTTTACGTAAACTTTACATATTCACTCCCACTTAACAAATTTTGCCACTTATTACTACAAAATCTCATGTCAATTCTAGATCATACACACCCTTACTTCCTTCTCAGTTAGTACGCCATGTAAATTGTTTACTATGAGGAGCAATTTTCTTGAGATTGACAATATGTTAAGCATTCCTAAGACAGTTAATTCTTCATATGCTTCTTCTGCCTTGTTTGCTTAGATGATCATTCTCATTTTATACATCTTTAAAATCACGTGAACACAGCAATGGAACATGATTAAAATCACACAATCTTTCTGTCAATTTCCACAATTATATAGAATATGAGGATTAAGGCTTCCATGAAAACCAGTTCACCTCCACTTACCATGCAAATCATTATCAATGAAAGAATTAATATGGCCATGTGAGAAAACATAACTTGTTACATCGTATTCCTCCTTCCACAACAAACACAAACTACTTGACATTCCTATGGTACAAAAAGTTCATGCTTAAATCCTAACTTTATCTTAACATCAATTATAGTAGAACTAATAACTTTGGTCTCACAAAGAAAAATAAAATGGGTTTTGTTTTGAGTCACAAACGTTGAAGTGCTTGAATTTCCAAAAGATTCCCCAAGCCCTCTAAAAATTCAACTCAAAATAATCAGGTATGTAGGTGGGGATTGTTATGATCCGGGCTTATAAGTTTGACGTTATCCACAGTTAACTACTCGGCACCATCATTGCTATGCCAAAAGGGATATCCCGAGTTTACAATGGGCACTAAGACCTATCATTATATTCCATGAAAGATTTCAAATATGGGATGGGGTATCCTTATATTATTTAGGCCCTTTTTAGTCTAAAAGGATCAAAACTACAAAATCTAATTTATAATCTAAAAGATTGAAATAAAAAGTTTAGGACCAAACCTTAAATATTTGAGGTTCCATCTCTCTTTATTTAATTTTATATCTATAACTTGAAAGAAATTTCTTAAGAGAAGAAAAAATTATTTACACATGTGGATCTCTATGATTTAATATCTATTTCAACAGCCAAAAAGAAAAGGTCCTAAATTGGGTCAAGAATAAATATACTTTTATCTAAACCTTATGTTTTGGTTCTATAGTATTGTGATAAGTTTAAAAAATTTATGGTACTATTTAGAAATCATTTACTAATTTTTTTTAACCCTTATTTTTTGGTTCCAATAATTATGTACTAATCATAAAATTTAATGTGTTTTATTTATCATATTGGACCCTTTTAATATTATGTGACTTTAGCGAAGTTTTGAATTCTAAGAAGGGTTTCATTATCTTTTTAGAGTTATTGCAAGTTGTAGAGCAAAACACTGCAACACACAACTTAAACTATTGCTAATACACCACTACAAATCATTGTCATGCACAATCAACTTCAACAAAGTTTTTAACTACATCTATAATACAATACTACCTGCAATTTCTACTTCAAGAAACTATAACAATCTATAACTACAATCATTATTTTTTTCTTTGAACAAATCTCAAATATAGTCAAACTATTGCTATTAGGGATGACAATTGTATCAGGTAAACATTAGGTATTTGACTAGATAAGTTGAACTCGATCTAGTTAATAATCATGTTAAAAATCTCAATCAGAACCCAATTTGTTTAACAATCATGTCAATCCAATTCAATTATTTATGAGTTTATTTACTATCTAACTCCTAAAACCAAAAAATTATAAAATTATCTATTTAATATAAAGTTCACCATTTATTACTATTAAATATTTTAATATTAAAAATAAATTTTAAAAAATTAAAGAGTAAATTTTTATAAATAACTATATTTAAAAGCATTCAAATCATTAATGATATATAATATTTAAATTAATATTTATAATAGGGCAAACTATCTGGAAAACACCTAAACTATTCAAAAATCCAGCTTTTGCACTTAAACATTTTTTCGTCCAGCTTTTGCATTCCAACTTTTGAAAAGTGTAAAATTTAGCATTCCGTCCAAAATTTCCGTTAAATGTTATCTTTCTGTTAGTCATGTGACTTGCACATGACTTTTTAAGGGTATTATAGTAATTTACATATTTTTAAAATTTTCAGAAGATTCAATTTTAAGAATTAAAAAGTTATGGGAATTATTAAAAAAAAAAAAATTAAAAATTAGGTTTTTTTTTTTTTTTCCTTCTCTTTCTCTTTTTTCCTACCCTAGCGCCGCCGCCGCCGCCATCCCTTCTCCTCCTCCTCCTCCATCTTCTTCTTCTTATGAATTCCATTGCTGAGTGATTCAAGAATTGAATTCCATCCACAATGACTTAGAAATGCTACTGTTGATTTATGACTCAAAATCTGCCATTGGGGTGCCCATTTCTCAACGATTATTCCTTTCTTTTCCTCCTTGATCCTCTGCACAAATCCTTTGGGTAGCTATTCCTCTGCTTTGAAATTTGCATTTATGTAAAAACCCATAGGTGGCCTAACAACCCACATGAAATTTATGTCCCCCGCTTCTAATGCTTTTGCCAGTTGCATCATTTGCGATGCTGAGATCGTTGTCTGCAACCCAAATGAAATGTATAACACAGAGTTTTTTGGTTTTGAATCCAGAAATTCCCAACAACAGATTTCGATGATCTCTCGGCTCCGTCGTCATCAATGGGTAACAATATTGGTCTAATTGCCCAAACTGAGATTCCTAATTTTCTCCTAAAATAGACTAATCCAATCTTGTCCAGATCTTCCACAGTATTAAAAAGGAACCCAATTGAATTCCCCCAAGTGGGAAGACATTTTTGTTGAAAAATAGAAAAGGGATTAGAACTATCAACTATTAATAAACTGGGCAAAAGTTGACTCACATGGAATTTTTCATCTTCGGCACATTGAGCTGACCTGTGTCGTTATTGCCTCTACAAACTACAAACCTAGTGGTATTAATTCCACAAACATGCTTGCCACTGAAAAATATATTCAGCAATGACACATTAGCGAACTGGGATTGAATATCAGAAGGTGTAGCATTAGTATCACTATCACTAACCCCAGTAGGCGACCATATTACCACTTCCCATAACTCCACAAGAAAAGCCTAATCTAGATGAAATTGAACTAAAATTTGAAGACCCATCGGGTAAGCCAACGGAAAAAGAATCGCCGTGCCAATAATTAGCATCTCGCGAGCCGTTCGTTAAGGCGCAAATTTGGGTAGGAAAAAGAAGAAGAAGAAGAAGAAGAAGAAGGTGGAGGAGGAGGAGAAGGATGGTGGCGGCGGCGGCGGCGGCGCTAGGGTAGGAAAAAAGAGAAAGAGAAAAGAAAAAAAAAAAATCCTAATTTTTAAGTTTTTTTTTTTTTTTATAATAATGCCCATAACTTTTTAATTCTTAAAATTGAATCTTGTGAAAATTTTAAAAATATGTAAATTACTATAATACCTTTAAAAAGTCATGTGCACATGACTAACAGAAAGATAGCATTTAACGGAAATTTTGGACGGAATGCTAAATTTTGCACTTTTTAAAAGTTGGAGTGCAAAAGCTGGACGAAAAAAAGTTTAAGTGCAAAAGTTGGATTTTCAAATAGTTTAGGTGTTATCCATATAGTTTGCCCTTTATAATATTAACTAAAACAATTCCTAAAAAATAATTAATGCAAGAATCATTCATCAAATTTTAGTAAAGGAAAAGGACAAGGTAATCCAAAAGCTCGAAGGGAAGGAAGCAGAAGAAGATTCAATAAAAGAGGAAATTACGATATTGATTCGAGGAATTCCGAACATGCCTCCTAGAATTAGTTTGACTTCCACGACTTGTACTTGCTAATTTAGATTTAATGTATATATAAACTAAAATATATTAGAAATAGAAAAAAAATGGAAATGTTTTTAAGTAAATTGTTTAATTAATAATATTTTAATTTTGTGAGTTTATAACAAGTTTGAATTGAGTTATGCATATTTAATCTATTTACAAACCTGAATTCATTTAAATTTAAATGGAAAATTAGCCGGTTCAGTCCTCTAACTATTTTCCTTAATTAACTTAAGTTCACAACCTTTTTTTTTTTTAAACCTATTAAGTCTTACATCTTTTTACGATCAGCAGCTTGTTAAGTCCTTCCTTCTAGCCAAAAATTTTAATTTTTCGGTCAAAATTAATCATGTACCGGGCACATGATTTTTTTTAAGGACAAAATCGTCCTCACACTATTTTCCTCATAAACCAAAAAAAAAAAAAAAAATATATAGTTTCACCGGAGGAATTCCATCGTGGTTCGGTGTCTTCCCGGAACTCCGTCATCTGTACCTTAAAGGGAACTATTTTACTGGTTTTCTCCCACTTTCTCTCTTTGACTTGTCAAAGCTAGAAATTATGCATTTATCTTCTAACTTGTTAAATGGTAATATATAATTTCCAACTTTGACAAGTTAAAGAGAGAAAGTGGGAGAAAACCAGTAAAATAGTTCTCTCTAAGGTACAGATGACGGAGTTTCGGAAAGACATCGAACCACGACGGAATTCCTCTGGTGAAACTGTTTTTTTTTTTTTTTTGGTTTATGAGGGAAATAGTGTAAGAATGATTTTGCCATTAAAAAAAATCACGTGCCTAGTACGTGATTAATTTTGGCCGAAAAATTTAAATTTTTGGCCGGAAGGAAGGACTTAACAGGCTGCTCATAAAAAGATGTAGGACTTAATAGGTTAAAAAAAAAAGATTATGGACTTAAGTTAATTAACGAAAATAGTTAGAAGACTGAACTGACCAATTTTCTAATTTAAATTTATGAACTCGTTTCCACTCGAATTAATGAACCTCCAATTTTAAGCCCCTAATATCGTTTTAGTGTCAAATTTTATATTGGATCTAATATTATTGTCCTCGTGTTCTTTCTTCAATTATAAATTTAATGTGCCTTCTTCTTTACAAATTATTTATTCTCTTCTAATCTTTTAATACTCCTCCATAAATTTGAAACCACTCATAGTATTGGGCTTTTTTTTGCAATTTAGTGGGTCAAATTAGTATAAAAAATTAAACCTATTATCCTGAAAAAATAATAATATAAGTAGAGAAAATTTACGCATACATTTTGTTTTAAAAGCTTACTCTATAATTTTAGTAACTATAAATTCTTCTTCCTATATATGAATCAATCCCTAAAGTTCGAATTTAAAGTTTAATTCCACATAAATACTCTATTAGTGGTGATAATATAGACAAAGAAAACATACACTTTCCATATTTATAAATCTTTGACCGAACACAAACTTCCTTCTTTGCAACAAAATTTTCAAGGATTGAGTTGACTTTCAACCCGAAGAAAATGGCAGCTTGCTTCAAGTTAATGTATAACATAATTTAAAGAGGAAATGCATTATTGAAGGAAAACAAAAGTTATCTAGATATGCAAAAGATAAAAACATACTTCTAAAGAAAATTTTCAAATTAAGTCAAAGAAAGAAATTACACTTTTATTAAGTTAAAAATTTTTAAGGGACCAAAACCGATAAAAATACAAATATAAGGACTACATTGGCAATCTCTCTTTCTGGAGCCAAAAAAAAAAAAAAAAAAAACTTTTGGGCGCGAGAGTTAATCTAACCGAGCATAAATCCTTCGAGCCGGGAAACCTGAGTTTGTAATCTCTGGAGATGACAGTCGCCGTAGAGTTATTAACTCAATGTTGATATGTAAATTCTGTTAATATGTTAGGTTGTTGGCATAAATAACGGGAGATATTTTTCCTGACTCTCCCTCGCTGTATGTAATTCTACAGTTTTCACTTTAAAGGTTTTACAGAATAAATTTTGCTCTCTGTCTACAGTTTTTTGAAGTCCTGAAAATTTTTTCAGACGGTGAGGAACAGCGAGCAACGACCTATAGACGGTGCTGCCCGATGACGACGTATAGAAGATTCTGCTGCAACGACCTACTCCGATTCGGATCACTTAATCTAAAATTTGAAGCTCCAAAAGTATTCATCTCCTCATTAATTTACACGAATTCCTTACTGAAATTTTTTAGTGGAGAAGATTTTATTATTATTATTATTTTGCTTTCTTCGTAGAATTTGGAATGGAAGTGACACTATTTCTCATCTTTGCTATGATAATTTGGTGTTTGCTTCAGCACGGGATGAGCGTCTACATGAACCACTTGGCAATGTGGCCAGGAAATTGTCATGTGGCTGATGCGCCGGGAGGCCGAATCACCGGATACAGTGAGTTCATTTCTCATTTGCTCCTCTGCTTCGTTAATTTCTCAAATGACATTGGATTTCTTTGCAGTTAGATCATATGAATATTTGTCTCTTGTATACAATATTGAGATATAATGGAAATCCAATGAGAATTGTTAATGTTTAATTTTGGCTTAGGAACACGATTGATTTGCCAAATTTTTTTTCCCTGCTTCTCTAGTTTGAAAGGCGATATAAGCATTACCTTTTTATTTATTTATTTTGTTTAGTACAAAGGACATGAAAGCTTAGCTTTACTGATTGTGATGGTCAAATCTTGTTGGACTAGAGCATTCTAGTATGGTATATGGTAGACTGCATAGAAGTCTTTTCTAGCTTGTAGTTTTAACTAATTGTATTCGTGCATGTTAAGTTTGCAATGCATTTGAGGAATAATGATGTATTATTTGGATTCATGGAAGGCTGGTTGGTGATTGATGTTTTGTAGTATCATATTGGATAAGCATAAAAACAATATAAACAGCATTGGTTGGGCCTAGATGGGGTGCAGTTTCTGGCTAATCTTGAATGGGTCAGGTCTGATGGTAATCTCTGTCCTAAGTTTTGTTTTCAGAGATCATTCTTACCACTCCCAGGGGGTAACTTAAGATCTATTTTCTCAAGTTATATGTCACTTAGCTGTATTGCATTTTATGCCTCATGACCAGGACCTGTCGTTTGATCTTTCCTCAACTCTTTGCCTAAAATTATTTCTCTTATTCGTTATAAATGACCTTAAAATGCCCCCAGTAACACTATCTGGGAGAAGGTACCAACCAGGGACAACTCTTAGATAATTTTTCTTCAATTCCCGTGTTCAGAGTATAACAACTTGAAATGTTTACTTTTAATCTAAGTCCTTTGCAAGACAATACTTTAGACTTGTTGCAGTTTTTGGTGAAGTTGCAGGAACGGGTCAATATCTGGAAAGTTGTCAACGATTGTTTTACGTTCTGTGAATGTGATGCGTGTTGGCAAAAAGTTGTCAAAACTGCAGGAGGATTGCTGTGACAAGATGTAAGGAATGATTGTCTCTTGAAATATAACTGTTTCACTTATCTTGTTGACCAAGTTTCCAACCTCACCACCCCCCCTCCCCCCCCCCCCCCAGGCCCCCCCAAACAACCACACATGAATTTGGAAAGATAAGGATAAAAAAAATAGGGCTTGTACAGAAAATCCCTTAGTAGTAGTCCTCCTTATGGCTTATTTTTTACCTTTCTGTATCTCTATTGTTTTTATTGAAACTATTCGGTGTGGTGTATGCTTCTTGTCCTTTTCCTTTTTGGGCTGAATTCCTTGATAGATTTTCTCTTAACTACTTGCATTCGGAGCTGGTTAATTCCCATGGGTTCAGTGTATCCAAACCTGCTTAAAATGACTAGCAGGACATATGTCACCTTACACTACATGTGTGTATTGAGAATGTACATGGAATTTCTTTAGATGATATTTCTGGCCTTTCTTTCTTTACCAAGGCCATTTGGTAGCATGAAGAGAGAGAAGTTCATTCCATGATGTTTCTGGTCCTGCTTTGTTTATCAATATTCATTCCATGATGTTTCTGGACCTGCTTTGTTTATCAATAGCTTATACAGGACCTTCACTGTTTAACAAATGGCAGAAAGTGCTAAATCCATACAGTTTTCTGCGCCTAATGTTGGGCTTCATATTTTCTCGTTTGCATTTCATTGTGGCTCTGTTTGCGTATATACTGCTGTCAGTTTTGGCTCATCATTTCTAGCCATTTTTTGCTTTTCCGGTAAATCAACTAGTAATTATTTCATGCATGATTAAGACTTGGTAATATCAAATGCTTAGAGCCATTTTTCCTTTTGATGAATTCTCTTTTTGCAGCTATAAAGCTTATTCAATGTCAATTCTCATCCCTGGCAATAGTTTTCCTGCTATATATACATTGACTAAGGTACGCTTCAATTGTCTTATCTAGTTGCTCCCAAATTTTATTTTAAATAAATTTTTAATGACATTTTCTGAATGTTTAGATGTTCTATGGCTTGAGAAAGCATATGGTTTATCTAAACAAGTTTTTAAGATGTATAGGCAGAGCTTTTTCGAAAAGAACACTGAGATATCTAAATTAGGCCTTGCATGATGCGGGCTGCTAGTTCGAGCATCAACTCTGCTAAGAAAGCTCATTAAAATAAAAATTTCCACCTGATGGGGATTTAAACCATAAAAATGAGAGTGCGCCAAGTGCAATATTACAACAGACTATTAAAGTTTTGTAGGGAGAGTAAGTTTCAATACTTGAGGCTAAGGCCAAAAAAGTTATTTTATATCTTAATTGTCAAGTTATAAAGGCAAATTGAGTTAGTTAATACTAAATAGGGGTTCCTCAATTTATTCAAAGAGATGAAAATGGATAGAATAAATCGAAGTATTTATCAAGAGTTTGATGTGTAAGCAAAAATGAGGATGTTGAAACCATTACAAGAAACCATTGAAATCCAAAAACTTGATTTTGGGGTTTATGATTCAAGTAACGTAATTCACATTTCACATTTTCTATTTATTTGATTATACTTGCTTTGGTTAATTGTTATTTGATTTTCTAAATCATTGAAATCCAAAAACTTGATTTTGGAGTTTATGATTCAAGTAATGTAATTCACAGTTCACAGTTCACATTTTCTGTCTATTTGATTATACTTGTTTTGGTTGACTCTTTTTTTTTTTTTTTTCTTCCCAGTTGTGGTATCAAATGTTCAAACAACATAAGGGGTACATTGGTGAGTACCTTAATTATAATACTTAAAAGATTTAATGTTTTAATTATAAATTTAAGTTTTAATTTTTATTTATACCCTTAGAAATGGGAAACTATTACCACGAATAATGACGGTAGCTTGTGGATAGACTCAGAAGAAGTTCATCAAACTTCCAACTTGATTGTAAGTAATTGTGTGATCATTCTAGCAGATAAACTTAATCTATTATTTTTTCTATAGAAACTCTTGGTGCAAAAGATCTTCTGTGAAGCCAGATTTTTTACATATGAGAATTTACGGGGATGTATGTTACTTCATTGGTTTTCTGCATTTTCGTAGACAACATTAACAAATTTGGATGTCAACTCTACTAGTAATATGCTCTCTATGTTGTTGATACTAAGAATGGGATAATAATTGATACTAAAGAAAGTTGGGTCAAGATTGTGTAATAAAAGATGTTAAATAAAGAGTATCTAGCTCCTTTTTTTTTTTCTTAAGGATTTTTTATTTTAATCATAACTTTTGAACAGTTTACACTAGAATTTCTAACGATTAGAAAATTCCATCAATTGAATTCATTCTTCCCTTTGTTGTTTTCTTTGCAATTAGATAATTTCTCTAGGCTTTTCATTTTTACTACATGGAATTTTCATGAATTGTTTGGAAACTAGGACTGAAGGAACAAAAATGTTTTATAAACTACATAATTATAGGAATATGAAAGAAAGAATAATATCATATTAAATTTTAACAAGAATTTGATAATTGACCAAACAAATCTTGACGAATAAACCATTTTTTAAAAAATTTATAGTGAATAATATGTCTTTTTATAAAATCTTCGTGTAAAAAATATGCAAATTTTTATAAAAAAAAAAGAAGAGAGAATTGTAATACTCTAACCTTTAGAGTTGACAAAATATTATAATAATTTTATTTGGACTTTATAATTAATAATAACTTATAATATTTATAAATTTGAAAATTGCATGTTGTATTATACATAATACTTTTTTCTCTTCAAAGTACCTAAAAAATGTAATCCTTTTTCATTTTAACCATTTCAATTTAAGTTAAAATGATGTTAAAAAGTACATATGTAAAATTGTAATTCTTTTTTATAGATAATAAAAAAAAAATAGAAAAAATTCTTGAAGTGACTTAGAATCAAGAAATGGAAAATTGGCCATTTTAGTTCCCATACTAATTTCGTTTGGACAAAGGGGTCTTTATTTTTTATTTTTGGACAAACGAATTTTCATTCTTTTTTCGTTTGGACAAAGGGTCCCTGTATTTTAAGTTTTGGACAAACGAATCCTCATTCTTTTTTTGTTTGGACAAATGGATTTTTTTGATCAATTTTATTTGAAAAAAGTTGTTAATTTTTACATGATTTATTATTATTCTACATATTGTGATAATAATTATTTCATTTTATTTTTAATTTTCTCATAATTCCTCTATTTTCTTGTTGTATTTTTGGACAAAAATTAGTTAAAAAGGGACCCCTTTGTCCAAATAAAAAAAGAGTGGGGATTCGTTTGTCCAAAAATAAAAAACAGGGACCCCTTTGTCCAAACAAAATTAGTATGAGGACTAAAATAGCCAATTTTCCATCAAGAAATGCATATTAAAAAAATAATAAAAAAAAAAAAAAGAAAAGAAAAAATTACTATATGTATTATCCATTACTTGAGAAACTATTGGTCCCATGTGGTGGATGCCAAATTTAATACCAAACTATGATATTTAATGGATAACTTATATCAAAAGGGAAAAAGAAAAGGAAAAAATGATGTATGTAATACTTTTGACTCTTCAAAGTATGTTAAAAATGTAATCCTTTTTCATTACAATCATTTTAATTTAAGTTAAAATGATGTTAAAAAATATAGATGTAAAATTGTAATTCTTTTTTATACATAATCAAAAAATGGAAAAAAAATTCTTGAAGTGACTTAGAATAAAAAAATGCATATTAGAAAAAATAATAATTAAAAAGAAAAAGAAAAAAGGAAAAATGACTACATGTATTATCCATTACTTGAGAAACTCCTGTTCCCACGTGGTGGATGCCAAATTTAATGCCAAACTATGGTATTTAATGGAAAACTTATATGAAAAGGGGAAAAGAAAAAGGTAAAAAAAAATGATGTACTATACACAATACTTTTTTCTCATCAAAGTATCTTAAAAATGTAATTCTTTTTCGTTCCAATCATTTTAATTTAAGTTAAAATGATGTTAAAAATTACATATGTAAAATTGTAATTATTTTTTATACAAAATCAAAAAAAAAAGGGAAAAAAATTCTTGAAGTGACTTAGAATCAAGAAATGCATATTAAAAAAGTAATAAAAAAAAATAGAAAAGAAAAGAAAAAATGACTACATGTATTATCCATTACTTGAGAAACTCTTGTTCCCATGTGGTGGGATGCCAAATTTAATGCCAAACTATGATTTTTAATGGATAACATATATGGAAAGGGGAAAAGAAAAGGAAAAAATGAAAAAAGTAATGTTTCAATAAAAACAAAAGGAAAAAAGAAAAAACAGAAAGGAAAATGTCTATACTATGTAATACTTATTGATACACATAATTAGGTTCAGATGATTTTACTTTGATTTATAGATAAATTAAGAAATAGTAATTGAGGTAGAAGATATCCATGTTGTGAAATTGAATGAACTAATTATAATTTTGAATGTGAGTAAGAGAGATATTAATTTAATGTGAAAGTTCAAATCAATATAGTGGATTGTATCCATTCTTCCAAGGAATATAGTGCATAAGACTTTCATTGAGAAACATTTCTCTACTCAAGACTTGACATTCTGTAAGGTAGGAATGTCATTTCCAATGAGTAATATATCATTAGCATATAAAACTAGAAATACAATTGCGCTCCCACTAATTTTTTTTTCATAAACACGAGATTCATCTTCATTTTTTACAAATTCAAACTCTTTAAATGATTAATTAAAACAAAGATTTCAACTTTTGGAAGTATGTTTCAATTCATAAATGGATATTTTAAGCTTTCATACTTTATAAGAATTCTTAGAATCCACAGAACCTTCAGGCATTGTCCTATACACATCCACAAGTAAATTTGTATTAATAAATGTATTCTTGACATCCGTTCATCAAATCTCATAGTAATAATATGCAACATTGACAATAATAATTATGGTAGGCTTAAGTATGGCTACAGGTGAAAAAGCCTCATCATACTCTTCCATGAGTTTATTTGAAACCTTCACAACTATCTCGCTTTATGAATATACACTTTACCATCCCTGTCAACCTTTTTTTTTTTTTTTTTTTTTGTTTTCAAAAACCTATTTGCAACCAATGGTTTTAGTACCTTTAGGCGGACCAATCAAGGTTCATGCTTGATTATCATGCATGATTTGTATTTCAAATTTCATAGCCTCTAACTATTTTCTAGAGTATAGGTTTCACATAATCTCTTAATAGGTAGTGGCATCATTTTGATCCCCTAAAATTACATCATGATAATCAGTCGTAAGAAATTCATATCTCTTAGGTTAATGATGTATTTTATCATATCAACTTCATATCTCTTAGGTTAATGATGTATTTTATCATATCAACTTAAAGCTTGTGTTATTGGAGGTGTATCAACAACTATTTATTGATTTTGAGTATTCATGAGTAATTCATTGTTATTATGTAGTTCTTGATTTTTTCGTTGTGCCTTACTCCTACTAGTTCATTTAGAAATAATTTTTTTTTCCTAAAAAGACACCACTATGAACGACAAGCACTTTACTCTGAAAGGGGTTGTAAAATTTGTCTTTTAGTTTCTTTAGGACACCGATAAAAATATATTTGTTAGATTTGGGTCCTAACTTATCAAATGTTTAGCGTTTCAGAATTACAAATCTTAAGAAAAGATAAACTAGTAGTTTTTCTTGTCCACATCTCATATGATATCTTCTCAACCGCTTTGGATGAAACTCAATTTAGTGTGAATGCTACTATTTCAAGTACATAACCTTAAAATGCAGAATGAAGATTTGTTGCACACATCATAAATCAAATCATATCTAATAAAGTTCAATTTCTCTTCTTAGACATACCATTCCATTGTGGTGTTCCAGGAGAATTTAATGGTGAAATAATTCCATAATTTCTAAGATGGTTGTCAAATTATTGGTTCAAATGTTCTCTACCTCAATGAGATCGAAGAGCTTTAATTGTCTAGCTAAATTGGTTTTGTACGTTATTTTGAAAATATTTGAACATTTCAAATGATTCATATATGTTTATCATTAATTAAACATAACCATACCTATTGAATTAATCAATAAATGTAATAAAGTATTTGTAATCTCCTATAGCAGTTGAACTTAATAGTTGCATAAATTTGTATGTATTAGGCCCAGTAATTCGTTAGCCCTTTAACTATGTTAAGGAAAATGATCTTTTGTCAATTTACGTAGTAAAAAATATTCACAAGTATCATATGATTCAAAATCAAATGAATCCAAAATTCCATTTTGATGAAATTTTGAAATGCATTTCATATTTATATGGCCAAGGTGACAATCCAAAGATAGATAGGATTTAAATCGTTTGACCTAATTTTTTCAGTAGTTATGTTATATATCGAAAAATTGTTAAATTTTTGAAGATTCAAAAAATATATAAAAAATGTAAATCGACATTTGCATTGAATATGTCCTTATGATAAATGAAGCAATTATTATTCTTAATAATAAAATGAAAACCATCATTATCCAAACAAGAAACTAAAATTATATTTCTATTTATGGTAATGACATTAACGCAATTGTTCAAAACTTAAAAACAAAAAAAAAAAAAGCCACTAGGTAAAGTAAGTTCATAACTTCCTACAACTAAGTTATCAACTTTTGCTCCATTCACTACAGGGAATAGGGCAAAAATGGCGGCTAGGGAGCCGCCGTTTTTGGCTTTTTGGCCGTTGTTTTTGCCTAATACGATAGTTTTTTAGCCGTTGTTTAAAATCACGTCATTTTTTATAAACGTTGACTATAAAATCGTCATTTTTGATCAAATACGACACTTGAAAATGACGGTTGACCAAAACGTCGTAAAAAATTAAATTTTTTTAAAAAAAATTTAAAAAAAGGGCAAATACGACGACTGTGAGAGCTGTCATTTCTGGTGGTCAGAAACAACGACTCCAAGCCACCGTATTTGATCCTCTAGTTTAAATTTTTTTTTAAATGAATATACCAATTTGAACAAATATGACGATTTTTAGCCGTCATTTTTTATTTATTTTTTTTAAAAAATAATTTTTTATGAACAACAATTGTTGTGCATTGCTTTGGCCCTAACAATTGTTGTACAGATCCAATGTAATCTGTATGTTTAAGGAGATTTTAGTATATAGATGAGAATATACATACCTTGACTAGGGAAAAGTAAAGTTAAAATGTTCATTTAGTAATAAATATATGATATAAACTTCTTTGGTGAGAATTTTTCATGTGGCTAAGTCATGAAATTTTTTGGGTTTCCTTGCCATAAACTTCTGAAGCCTCTTAAGAGGCAGCAAGACCAGGGAAGATTTAATTCTAATTCCAATTATAATTTCTATTAAGAGTCTGAAGACATTTGCAAACCAATTTAATGCTAAATAGACCATACTATTCTGTACATTGAGAAGAAACAAATATCCAGGAAAAATTCTAAATATGTCTACCAAGGATTACCACATTCCTATTTCAAAATTTACTTCAATTCAACAAATGACTTTGATCCGTAAAATATTATAATTGTAAAAGAAAATAAAGTCAAATTATGTCCTTCAATGAATTCATTCAGCCATTCACTAGATTGAACTTAAAAGATTAATCGATGTGAATAATAACACTTCACTACAAAATTTTGAGACAGGGAGGACAAGTAATGCAAAATCAGACACTCTTTCCATTGAATTAATAAGAAAACCAAGGAGACTAGACTTGATAAATATAGAATTTTTTTCTTATATAGCAGTTTCCGTCATTTACCTATGCAGTAGTAAAATAGAATAGGATGCTCTGAGAGTATACGGTCCCAACTATCATTAAATGAATTTGGAAACTTCCATCTTTGTCCATAAGGTAAGCAAATCCACCCATGACTGCTATTACCTGTGTAGAAAATGCAAATTATATTAATATAACATACATCTTATTTCAAGAAAAGTATTTCACACCCAAAAACAACCTAAAAGCTTCATACCCGACGTAGAAAAGAAAAAAGGAAATAATGAAAATAATTCTATAAAAATACATTTAAAAACCTTTTGATGGCAGCTCTCTATTGTAAAGGATTAATCCATTCCTCCAGTTTTAAAACACTAATAAGAAAGAATTTGAAAAAGAAACCATAAAAGAAGCCAGAAACCATGTGCTCAACACATTAAAACTTCCTCTCTTTTCCACTTTAGTTAATTATTCTCCCTTCATTATGATTAAGAGCAAGGAGTGCATCGAATAACAAATACATAAGGAAAGTATAGAGCTAAGTGTCCAGTCTCTTCATATTGTACAGTTCACAAGCAACCAAGCAGACTG
>JAXGGT010014106.1:0-18458 GCA_035583425.1 Marsdenia floribunda
CAAGACTACTAAAAAAATATTTAGTCTTGATTATTTAAATAAAGTTCATAGAAGTCCAATTATTTTGGACTATTTGTTAAAAGGCCATGTGAAATAAAATCTTGGGCAAATATCATATCGATCCAACATATCGGAGGCCCGTGATTTAGTTTAGGAATAACCTTAATTGAAAGACTTTGAGATGCCGAATTCTTCTCTGGATCTTTCTGGAATATCTTGAAAATCTTAGCAATTGCATAATTCCTTTTTTTTTTCAGGATCTTGACAATCAAGAGTTGTAACTAAATATATCTTGAAGATTCAGCCTGGAAACAGACTACTTAAATGTGGTCACAGGGATGCGATTATCAGATATGAATTTATCTCCTTTAGGTGTTATATTTGAAGCTATTAAAGAGCTCTGTGTGGCAAAGGGTATAGCCGAATTTAGACATTGTCCTAGACGATTCAATGACCTAGTGCATTTGTTAGCAAAGTTTGGTCAATCATTGCATACACACTAGTGTAACATGGATAGGTAGTGCACCTTACTTTGTACTTCCTGTTTTACAAGGCTGAATGGTTATATTATCAATGAATTGGCTCTTTTCTTCTCAAAAAAAAAAAGCTTTTTTTCAATAGTTTTGTGGCATATGACAAGGATATTTTCGGAAATATAGTTTCTATATATATATCAAGAAAAGGTAAACATTTAGCTTCTTATTTGTCCTCGTAAAAGTTATTTTTGCCTCTTATCATAATTTTAATTTTTATCAAATAAATCGATCCCTTAAATGATTGATCTCATTCTGATACTCAAAAAGAAAAAAAAAAAAACTGGTCAGTTGTAAAAATTTAATAGATTTATTTGGTAAAAATTCAAAATGTGAAGGACATAATAGACTAAAATAAATAAGAGGAGTACTCAAAAAGGATAAAATTCTAAATAATCTGGTAAATATATTTCTTTTTTAAAAAAAAAAATTGTTAAATTAAGTCATATGAAACAATAAAAATAATGAAAAATTTGCCATAGTTCTTATATTTTTGAGTTTTTGACAATTTTTTTTTTTTTTCCTTTTTGGGTCTGTTAGATTTTATTTTATTTTTGATAGGATAAAGGGTTTCTTCTAACCAAATTTTAATAATTTTTGGCCACTAAAGTTTACCTACCAAGCACCTATGTATAAGTCTAGTAAAGAGCAATTTTTTCATTTACAATCGTATTAACTAACTCAGACCCTAATAAAACTCTCATTTCTTTTAAGGAAAATTGGTTGGTTTTGTCCTCTAACTATTTTCATTAATTAACTTAAGTCCACAATTTTTTTTTTTTTAGTCTGTTAAGTCCTATATCTTTTTACGAGCAGCTTGTTAAGTCCTTTCTTCCGGCCAAAAATTTGAATTTTTTGGCCAAAATTAGTCACGTGTCGGGCACATGATGTTTCTTTAAGGGCAAAATCATCCTCATATTATTTCTCTCATAAACTAAAAAAAAAAACAGACCGATGGAATTCTGTCGTCGCTTGGTGTCTTCCCGGAACTCCGTCATATGTACCTTAGAGGGAACTATTTTACATGTTTTCTTCCACTTTCTCTCTTTCCTTTGATCCAAATCACACTCCTCCACTGTTTCATGACAACTCAACCCTGATCACCAATTCTTTTCATCATCAAGACAACTACCATAACCACACCCAGTTTTATAGTTATAATAATAATCCTCATGGCAGGAAGTTAAAGTTCGAACCCGCATTGTTATCATCATCTTTGTCGTCGTCGGTAGTGGCAGCTTCTGCTGCATCATCATCATTAACAATACCATCATCCATGGATATTGACTCAGGTATCATCAACAACAGGTCTTCTTCACCACCTACTATTCAATTCAAAGTTTTGGTCAGAAGGAAGGACTTAACAGGTTGCTGATAAAAAAATGTAGAACTTAACAGGCTGATCGTAAAAAGATGTAGAACTTAATAGGCTAAAAAAAAGATTGTGGATTTAAGTTAATTAACGAAAATAGTTAGATAACTAAACTGGCCAATTTTCCTTTCTTCTAATAGAACTGAGCAAGGAATGGTAGAAATTTGAAAAATTGAATAAAATTAGAAGAAATGAAAGTTCATTAAGATGTCAATTAATGTAATTGTAAAAAATAAAAATGTCATTTAGAGGACATACACGTGCTTTGACACGTGAACTTCGATTGTTGAAAACTGTCAAAAATATATACATTAAAAATCTGATAAAAAAAAAATAATAATAATAATAATTCATTTGTCCAAATAATATGTATATATATAAGGACTCAATTAAACATTTAATTTTTAAAAAAATAATGTATAAAACTTGTCTTTGATGTTTTATTTTTATAAGAGAACAATTAATTCATCATTTTCAAGGAGAAAAGTTGGAAAATATATATATACATAAAGACGATGAAGAAAATAGGTTTGTCGTTCACTGAATGGATCGCGACGGATCTCCCATAACTCTAATTATACCGCTAATAATACCCAACAATTGACGATAACGGATAATTTAGTTAATAATAATTTCATTTATAAATTGAGAAATTATAAATTAAAATTATGTTAAAAATCAAAAAAAAATTCAAAATTTAAAATAATAATAATTATTATAATTCCCAACAATTTACAAGTACTATATATATACATAATATAATTGTCAATATATTAAATTAATTATAAATATTTAGATTTGTCTTATATATATTTGGAATAAAAATTTAATTTTATTTGTAAAATTATGAGATCAAGTATCACAATAATAATAATTTATATAATAATTTGTTAAATTGGAGGAACAAAAAAAAGAAGAAAAAAAAAAGAGAAGTTCTTGATTAGTAATCATCTATGAAATTCATAATTAATTATTTTTTAAAAAAATTATTTACTTTCATTTTATATTTTATAATCATTTTAAGTTATTAAACTATTATCTTATATTTTTTTTTAATAATTTTATAATATTAACTAAATCTTACAAATATTTACGATTGACTTGATCATTTTAGTTGATTTTTTTTCAAATAATCTGACAACTTTGGTCATGCGTTCATCGAGAGGAGGAGGATTTTTGTGTAGAGTGGGATGGTACCATTATAAAACTTCTTCAATTTTAATGATTCTTCTTATCCTTTTAGAAAAACGGGGGAAAAAAAGGAGAAGAAAAAAAAAGGTTTCGTTCATCTCAAAAATAAGAAAGTTTGGGGCTTATGATTTCGCTTTATAAACATTAATTTATGAAAACTTTAAATTAACAAACTTCTTGTAAGAATTCAGTGCACAGTCATTTTCAATTTCGAGGAATATAATTAATTAATAAACCTATCTTTACAAATTTGCTGTTGATTCTATAAGGGATTATTATTAATGGTCTATATTAAAAATTAAATCTATTATTAAATAACAATAAATATATATATATATATATATATATATATATATAAAGAAAGTTAAAGTTATACATTGATCTCATCAATAATCTGGAGTAAATAATATATATATATAATTTGATATTAATAAATAGATATAATTCGTATTGAAGTTCTTAATAATGTCTACGAACATGTTAGAATATCCTCTATAAATATAAAAATTATAATATTATTTAACGTTATGTAATTTAACCATTTTTTATTTTTATTTTTTTTTGAAGACATTACTTATTTATAGTTGACGCAACAAAACAAAGTGAAAAATCGTTTTATAGGGTTGAATATTGTCTTATAATAACTAACAATTGGCCCAATTAAAGTAAACAAAAAAACAATAATGATAATAATAAAATAAAATAACTTTCAAGAATTTATAGTGAAAGAATAAAAATACTAATCAAATTAATCTCACTATAGTTAAAAATACAACCTTGATAATATTTGATGGAGTAAAATAAAAAAAAAAAAAAAGAAAAAAAGAAGAATGTTTTACCAAACTTACTGTCCAAAAAAAAATTCAAGGACAGTAAAAAAAAAATTAATTCAAGGAAAAATAAAAACCTAAGAGTTGTTTAATTGTAACTCTGGTTTAGAGAATGTAATAATTTATTGTGACAAATCATAAATTAATAGGAGTAGAAAACCAATTGAAAGAAATCACTTGTAAACTTTTGGAAACTACTAACTACATACTTTTTCTTCTTCTTTTTTTTTTTTTTTTTTTCTTTTTTTCGTTCATTGGACAACGTGACCTAAATGGATCTTAACCATAGACAACACTTTTAAACTATGTTCATATCCAGATTAACCTCTGGTAAAACCAAAAAATCCCTTTCAAAAAAATAAACTATAAATTTAAATTTTAAATAATTAACTATATATATGAGGTGCAATTTCGTTCCCTGACCTCACTTTATTATATATGTAATGGTAAAAAATTTCAACAACACTTGAACTTTATCAAAGTCCAACTTTAACACCTAAATTTCTTTTAAGGGTATTTTTGTAAATATTGACTTTTTAGATTTTTAATAGGATTTTATCATAATAATTATAAAATTTTAGGAAATATTATGCAATTTACTTTAGGGTTTTCTTTTCATGTTATTACAGCTGCCGCCCCCAACCCATTGCTAGTCGCCGCCACCGCCCCTACTAACTATCAACGTTGCTCTTATTCATCCATATTTCGAGCAGCTCTCCCAAGCTTCTGAAAAATTTCCTCATACATTGATAAACTTGATCTAAAATTAAATTTCCATTCAAGCAATTCAACGAGCAGGTAGCAGGAACACAAAACCCTGAAGAAACAATGGGTCGACTGGGGGTGGCTGGGTAAAGAAATCATCAACTGAACAAGAGCTCGTTCCAAAGAACAAACAGCTGCACCAAGTTTGATTGGGTAAATAGGAATTGTACTTTTTTTTTTTTTTTTGGGTATGGAAATAGGAATTGTACATAAATGGTCACAAAACCTTTTTTTTTTTCTTATACAACATACTTAACATAATGGCAGAAATGGAATCCCAAAACACAAAATTTTATCTTCCGTCACCACAACCAAGGAATGATCTCAGAGGTTCAGCATTTCCTACAACTATCTATCTCATACACTCATAAATAAAACTGAAGACCAAATTATGTAACTAATTAGATTCTACTATGCCTTCTTCTATGACGTTGTACTTCAACTTCATTCGTCCTACCAGATAGCCACAAAAGGCCCTTGTATCCATAATATCAGCAGCGGTGGTGACTAGCAGTGGGGCGGCGGCGGCGGCTGGTCCATCTTTCGCCAACCCAAAGTCTGATAGTTTCACTAGCCCAAGAGCCCACGCGGCGGCGGTGATCAACAGCAATGGCGGGGTGAGCAGTAGCAACGACGGTGGTGGAAGGTGGGCAGTGGCGGCGGCGAGGGGGGGAGTGGTGAACTGCGGTAGTGCCGCAGGGGAGGGGGTTGAGTAGCAACAACGACAAAATCATAAAGAAGAAGAAGAAGAAAAAACCTAAAATAAATTGTATAATAGTCTCTAAAATTTTATAGCTATTATAATTAAATCCTATTAAAAATTTAAAAGTGAACATTTACAAAATACCCTTTAAAAACTCACATTAACGAAAGGTTAACGGAGATTATTGACGAAAGGCTAAGATTTGTACAAAAAAAAAAGTTGGAGTACCAAAGTTGGACGAAAAAAAGTTTAGGTGCTAAAGTTGGACTTTGATAAAGTTCAGGTGTTATAGGAATTTTTTGCCCTATATTTAATGTAATAACCTTTGAAAAGATACACATGCATAAAAAGATTGTAGGGCTTTCGAGGAGTACAATGAGATAGAAAGAACAAAAGCCTTCAACTAATTTGATAATAACGAACTCATCAAAAAGGACTATATCTACCAAGCCAATTTTCACGTTTTGGCGAATCCATAATCATGATCAAGTTCCTATTAAAATACAATCCACGCATGTAAGATATAAAAGTATCCTATATATACATATATACACAATTCTAATTATAAGTATGAATTTTGATTATTAGTTTTTTTTTTTAATTCAGAATTTAGTATAAAGTAAAAAGAATCAAGTTATTATGTAAGTTGTACTTGATAGTGACTTCGTGTATAATGTCTTAATTTCAAATAACAAAAATTTAAAAATTATCCCCCTAACAATTACCAATTAACTAGAAGTTTTTATTCTAAAGTTGTTTTTGGACTGAAATTATTTTTTAAAATCTCACTCAAATTCAAAAAAAAAAAAATGAATTGTATTTGTTTAAACACCACTTAACATTTTACTATTCATGTCTGTTTAGGTGGTAAAAAAATGAATAAAATATTCATATATACATATAAATATATATAACTCAAATAAAATATCATCATTACACTAATAAAATATATTATTTTTGTCCACTTTATACTAGACAACTTCTTAACTTGTCCCCACTTACTCCTCGTTTTTCGCAATCTACTCAACTCTTTTTGAAAAAAAATTAAACTTTCTCAAAAAAAAAAAACTTTTAATCCAAAAACACCCTAAATTTTTTATTTTAAATTTTTACGTATTTTAATTAATTTTTTTAAAAAAAAATAGTGCATACATTCTAGCTATAAAATAAATATATTCAAATTAGAATGATATAATATTGACTACAGTAGTCATATAAAATACCTATTATTAATTTGCTAATGGTATAAGCTTGTATATTGCAAGGGATAAAGTTTAGTAGAGGAAAATTAGTATATTATTTCCCTTAATTTAAATATTTAGGCTAAATAGATCCTTTATTAAAATTATTATTATTTCTTCTTTAACTAACAAAGTTCTTTAATTATTATATATTATTAAAGCATTAGAATCTAAGGGTGTTTTTGGATTGGAACTTTTTTTGAGATTGCTCATTTTTTTCACAAAAAATTGAGTTGATTGTGAAAAACAAGGAATAAGGTGGGAACAAATTAAGAAGTTTTCTAGTAAGTAGGGAACAAAAATAATATATTTTATTAGTGTAATAATAATATTCTTATTTGAGTTATATATATTTATATGTATATATTCAATATGGAAAATTCGCCCATTTAGTCCTTGAAGTTGTGGTTTTTTGCCAATTAGGTCCTTATAGATCTATTTTTTCTGTCTATTAAGTCCTCATAGTTTTTATGTGCCACAAATTAGGACCTTCTAACCAATAATTCATGCCATAATTGTTGCCTAGATCTGAGCATAGACATTGTGTAAGACACTTACACAATAATTTCAAGAAAAGTAACAGTGGAGATGCTTTGAAAACAATGTTTAGGAATTGAATTATTGGTCAAAAGGACCAAACTGGTTGCCCGTAAAAACTATGAGGATCTAATAGATAGAAAAAAAAAGATAGGGACCTAACAGGCGAAAACGCAATACTTTAGGGAATGAATGGGCTAATTTTCCTATTCAATATTTATAGTAAGTGAGTGAATTTTTTATTTATTTTTTTTTGCCAATTCACCACATGAATAATGTCATGTCATGTCATGTAGTGTCCAAACAAGTACAGCGCATTTTTTTTTTTAGTTTGAGTGGAATTTTAAAAAATAATTTAAGTCCAAAAATAGCTTAAGTCAGGAGTTTGTTGACTCGAAAAATAATAATAATAAATAAATAAATATAAGAAATTTAATTGATCGAAATATACAAGTTAAGAATTAAATTAACAAATTATTATTATTATTATTATTATTATTACTTTCTTTCTTTCAAAAATGACCAAAAAAGTACTAAAAATTTATTAAAGAAAGTTCCTTTGATAACACCTTGGAAGAAAAACCATGAAACCTTTTATGTGTACTGATACTCTCTTTTCCTTCTTCTAAAAATAAGGCCTTTGACCTTTGTATTGGTTAGCCAAATCTTTTTTTTTTAATCTATAGAAAGAAAATCGAAAAAGAAGAGAAACGTTTTTTTTTTTTTTCTATAGAAAAAGAACAAATATGAATATGTAAATATGGTGGAAAAAAATGATGATGAAAGAAGAGCGGGTTGGGAGGAAAAAAGAAAGAAAAGAAAAATGTTTGTTTTCTTGGAGATGAAGAAGAAATTTCAAGATGTAAATATTGTAGAATAAGGATGAATTAAATTTGGTTTATTGTAGAAGAAAAAATATTTTAAATAGAAGAAAAAGAAAATGTTTTTTTTTTTTCCCCCAAAAATTACAATACTTTTTTGTCCTTTACGTGACTCGACTCATAACGGTCAAAAAGTGTAAATTGTGCATTTTTCAATAATTAAATTATAATGTTAGTTCAAGTTATTTAATCAATCAACTTTGTTTTATTTGAAAAATTTTTCACATTCATCATATAACTATTTTACATTTCATTCTATAACTATTTATGGTTTCTTAACTTGGTAATTCCGATCAATTTTTTTAAATAATTTGATCATTTTATTCACATGCTCATCATGTAGTCATATAATTACAATAGTTATTGTATTAAAAATGCCCTCACAAGTTTGTCAAGTGATGAACACAAGACTAAAGCAACCAAAATATATGAAAAAAATAGGCTAAAAAGACTAAGTCAAATAATCGTAAATAGTTATATGATTTAATATCACAAAAAAAAAAATATAGATACTAATTTTGAAATGTAAAATAATTATAAGACGAATGTAAGAAATTTTCCTTTTCATTGTCATAAAAGAATTAATTATTTATACTTGACGCAACATAATGTAATGAGGAGTATTTCCTAATAAAGCGTGGGAATAAATCATACCGCTCAAACCCCATCTGCAAAAGCACTTAAGTAATAAGCTATAAGTTAAAGAAAGTACAATTAAATATTTACAAACTCAAAAACCATAAGTGATTAAATATTGTCTTAATAACTAACAATTGTTACTATTATAAGATCCAACAAGAAAACAATAATGATAAAAAAAAAAAAAAAAAGGTGCATAAATATATGGTCAAAGAATAATATAAAATATCAATTCTCACTATTAATTAGTTTAAAATAGAAAAATTCCCTATTCACTCCAAGTCTCAAGTAAATCATAGGAGAAATTGAAACCATAGTTTCCCAAATATCAAAGAGTGAAAACTCAATTGTACCTATATGAGATTGTGGGAAGGGTAGTTCTCCAATGGCTCTTTTTCATCCATATGGAGTAGTAATTAATGTAGAGGTTAGTCATATTTTACCATACATATTGTTTCCACATTAAGTCAAACATGACAGTGACTATATATATATATATGGAAATGTCATCTTCAGATAGCTATCTACATATGTATGGGCTATCATAGAGGTAATGTTTCAGTAAGAATCAAAGCTCTAACTTGAGTTAATGTTAACGGTCAAAACTAAAAGTTAAAATAATTCAATATTTTGTATTTTTATTTTTTAAAAGTATATCCTTTATTTATTAGAATGACGTTGTTAATTATAATTACGTACATTATATTTTAAGATTTTGTAAACGTGTTTATATGTGTTTGTGGATAATTTGAAAAGAGTTAAACCCTCCAACTTGAGCGGACCCAAGTCTACATTGGTAACAGTTGGGAGTTGAGGAAAATCCAGGCATTTGCACTAGAGGGCACCTACCCCTAAACCTTCTATTGTTGAGGTACATATATGTACCTAAAAATGGGACTTGAACCTAACTAGTTATGACATATATTCTATGTCTATGGATGCTTTGGAGGTTTGCCAAGCATAGTCAAATATTAGAGGAGATGAACACATCAATTTGTTATAGTAATTCAATATACTTGAGCAGGACTTCCTTGAATAGAAATTTAGGGAAAAAATAATGAGCAGGACTTCCTTGAATAGTACATCCAAAAATAATGATTATTTAATACAATATAGTTGTACAGGGAGTTAGGCATTGGAAATAAGTAACATAACATTGGAAAGTATACATTAAAAAAGGTAATACAATAAATGTCATCTTTTTCCTCAAAAAAAAATAAAAAATAAATTTCATCCCTTGTTTTATTACAATTGCTAGTTAAAATTCTATTTTTGGAGGAATCTCTTGAACCAATTTGTAGAAAATTTTGGATATCTTTTGAATGTATTGTAATCTACATACACGAATCCAAAGCGAATCGAATAGCCTTCAAGCCATTCAAAATTGTCTAATATTGACCATGCAAAATATCCTCTTACTCTAACACCGTCACTGCACAATATAAATAAATAAAAGATTATAAAGAGTAGGAAAAATTAATAAATAATCACCTTGAAGGTCCATACAAATAAATGATTCCAGTAAGACTTACTCAATTGCTTTCTTAAGAAAAGCAAGATGTTCAAAATGATATTTAATTCTGAAGTTGTCGTTCAAAATTACTTCAAGCGGTAAGTTTGGATTGTCTACTTCACTAGCACCTGAAGATAGAACAAGATTAAAAACTAATCAAATGTTTTATTCAAAATCATCTGTAACATAGGTAAAATAAAAAATAAAAAGTTTATGATAATACCATTTTCTGTGATGTAAATAATTGGATCATTATAATGGCTCTTGATATAGTGAAGATAGTCCCAAATTCCTTTTGGATAGGAATGTTGCCATGAAACGCCAAGCTACACAATGTTTACAATTAAGTTTTTATGCATATAAATAAAAGTCTTGAATTCATTTATTATATGAAGTTTACACAACCCTTCTAGACATTAAAACAATATAATTAAATAATAGTGTTGGACTCTCAATTACCTTTTCTCCAACTAGCTTCCCTTTAGAATTCTTGTCTGTAAAATAAGAAAAAATTTTGAGTTATTTCATTTCATATCCATCTTTTAGTAGACATATATTGTAGATAGTTAAAAATAACCATACATTGAATCTCAACACGCATATCATAGCTATAACTTTCTGGCCAAGGAAAATTGGGTGGTAGTTTGACGTTAGAGACGTAAAATGATGTGTAGTAGTTGAATCCAAGAAAATCTATAGATCCTTGCAATAGTAGATATTGTTCTTGTGTGAATTCTGGAAGGCGTTTACCCACAAGTTCTCGCATTATAGGAGGGTAGTGCCCATAAGTTATCGGATTCAAGAACCTGCAATATATTTATA
The DNA here is from genome assembly GCA_035583425.1 of Marsdenia floribunda. Classification (NCBI taxonomy): domain Eukaryota; kingdom Viridiplantae; phylum Streptophyta; class Magnoliopsida; order Gentianales; family Apocynaceae; genus Marsdenia; species Marsdenia floribunda. The sequence goes on from JAXGGT010014106.1 coordinate 11,028, forward strand.
TAAAGACATGAATAAATGCATTGTTATCTCTAAGAGTATGTTAACAATTAGTGAAGGATCATTTAACATAATTGAAGTTCTTCAACATCAAATAAAGAAATTTAGTGCACTAACCAACCAAAAGAGAAATCTAAATAACGTCTTGTTGCAAGATGGTCATCGATTGAATTAGAGAAAGGCAATGGAAATACTCCTGGAATTGAGATTCCAATTGTTCCCTTTTGTTTTTCCTGAAAAATTCCATCATCTTGTTATCTTTTAAACATAGAAGATAAGAAATCAATAGGTATGGTACCTTATATTGTGTCCTATATAAGTTAACAACATCAGCATGAGCCAAAAGTAGGTTATGTGCCGCAACATATGGTTCAGTTCCTGAGTTTCCACCGAAGCAACTATTTTTCTTCCATGCAGAGCATCTATTAGGTGGAAAACTTCCAATATCATATGCTGTAAGAACATAAATTGTTGGCTCATTTATTGTAATCCATTGTTTCACCCGATCTCCGAATGTACTAAATAACAGATCAGCATAGTCATGGAAATCTTTTCTGTAAAATGAATCAATTCATTATAAGCAACAACACCACCTTCCAAATGGTTCAACTATATTTATATATGTATATTCCCATTTTAAACTCATTATTTCATGTCAATTACTTACATAAAATTAGTTTCATTCAAAAAACCACCATATTCATCCTGTAATGCTTGTGGAATATCAAAATGTAAAATGGTCACCATTGGTTTCAAACCTGCAGATCATGTGAAAGAATTAAAAAGAAAATTTATGTGGAAATATTACTTTATAATGAAATTTTACTTCATAGGCAAGTAAACTTAAAAAAATGAATAAATAATGTGAAAACAAAAATTCTACAAGGTATTAGAACACCAAGTCTCTAGTTCAAGTCTTGTATCCATCTCACATCTTAATTATATGTATTTATATTGTCGTCGTGTTAAACTAAAAGTGACAGTGCATGATAAATTTTAAAAATATATAAATAAATGAGCATCACCTCATCAACTTAAGTATTTATGTGAGTGAAATTTTTACCCTCTTATTCCATAAAATTACATCAATAGATAAAGAAATAGAGATATACCTTTAGCAATAAGTTCGTCTATAAGCTTATTATAATACTCAAGTCCTTTATGATTGATCCCTCTGCCTTCGTCAACCTTACCATCTGAAAATTATAAAAAAGAAATTATCAAATGTTACAAATATGCATGCCCATGATGTAAGAAATCCACACATATAAGAAGTAATTAATTATACTTACTGGGCAACACCCTTGACCAAGAAATTGAGAACCGGTAGGCATCTGCATTCATGTCCTTTAGCAGTTGAACATCTTCCTATATATATATACACACATATATAGACACAAATGATACAATGAATTAAGTATTGTTGATTCCTAAATAAACCAACATGTATGTAAGAAAATCATGTGGTGCAAACAAATTACCTTGTACAAATAGTAAGAGTTTGTTGCATTGTCTCCATTGCTCTTATCTGCCATTCTCTCTACAGTTTCAGTAATAACAATTATCTTTAGACATTACTTAAGGGCAACTCATATATACTTTAAGATTTTATTTAATTTAAATTTAAATATTAACAAAACAAAAACAGTAAAAACTTAAGAAATATAAGTTTCAAACCAAAATATCAGTTGAGTTTCAATGGACAGTATAATAAATTCATATGAATATAATGTACACTATTACTATTCCTCTATAACGACTAATCTTTTGCTGCAAACAAAACCTTAAATACTCACACGAAATCAATAAAAGTTAGAAAAAAATATTGTAATATGTGATTTTATTCTATATTTCACTAAAAGATTACATTCAACAGATAAAGACTATCGGATATTTCAATAAGTGATAAACATATTGAAAGATTTGTGAATATAGTCTCAAACATTTAAGGTTTTTGTGTGTTTGATTCTAACTATTTTATTTTAATCTTTTAGATCATAAATAAATTATATTTTAGTAATTTTGATCCTTTTTTGACGAGAAAATACCAAAACTACAAAATATTATCTATGAGCCACAGCATCCTATCGAGCATTGAAGGAGCATCCGGATTCTTGGAAGATATGCGAGTGGCAATCTGGGAGAGCGAGAGTTGTGCATCGGGCCGGCTTTGGCAATGACCTCAAACACATCCAACCGGATGGCCGAAAGCAAGACCATGGGTAGAGAGGCAGAGGTCACCAGCTGCATAGCGTAGGAGAAACGTTGCTCTTCTTTCTTCTCCTAATTCATTGATGGTCGTCTGGCTCAGGAGGGTGGGGGAAGAATCCATGCGACTTAGGAATTAGGATGGTGGAATTGTTAATTAATTTAGCCCTGGAAGCAGAGGGTCGACGGAGAGATCGATCTTTTGGTGAGGATTTGGTCTCTTCGGTGATTATTTTCCTATTTATATAAAGCAACAACTAATACTCCAAATTCCAATTACTAATAAAACAATGTTTCTTTCAAAACCAAGAAAAGAATGCAAGTAATCTACAGATTCGTTGGTGTTTGTGTGGGTGTTTCTCACCTACATCCCGCTAGAAAACGACAATAGGTGCTGAAGGAAGAAAATCACAGGCAGGATTATGTTTTTTTTTTTTTTCTTTTTTTAATGTACAGTAAAATGACGAAAATGCCCGAACAACTTTTTTTTTTTTTTTAATTAAGAGTGACTTCACATATTTTTTAACCCTAACCACCAATGCCACCAAATGACCATAATTTGGGGACTATTTATGCCAATTTACCATGTCTGGGACTAAATATACCAATCTTCCAAAAATATTCACTAAATTTTCCTTTAGGAAAAGAAATGACTAATGACTGACTTACTTAATATCTCAAGAACATAAGTAAGAGATTCATTTCCTTAAATTTAGATATATAAGTAAAGTAAATGTGAAGTCTAAAAAAGATATCGATAGTAAAAAACTTAATACCCTTAATTAATTCTTTATTATACCTAGGATAAAAATACAAATAAATAAATAAATAGAAGGAGAATAATTTATTTGTTAAAAAATAAAAGGGTAGTAAAAATAAATATAATTAAAAAATAAAAAAATACAAAATACAAAATACAAAAAAAAAAAAACAAAAAGGCAGAAGGAATCATTCTAACACATAAGATATATATTCTTTCCAATAAATGCTACCAAGATAGCGATAACATTTTCTGGAGAAAATAAAAGAAATACACAGATAAATTTATACGACGTAGTATTGAACCTGGATACGAGTGCGTAAAGTTGTCCCAATTGCTTGGACCTTTACCATCCACGTTCCATGCACCTTCAACCTGTAAAAATGGAATTATTCAACTCACAAAGCAAGCAAAAATTAACAGTTACGACATACCCGGATCCGTTTATACATTCATCAATCCATCCATTAGAAATAACATAAATGTATACATACAAATATATATATAGAGAGAGAGAGAGAGAGAAAGAGACCTGATAAGCTGAAGATGCACAGCCAAAGGTGAAACCAGGGGGGAAACTGCTGCGGTTGAGGGTGTGTGTGCCATAATCAGGGGATATTGGAACAGCAGGATGTGGATTTATGCTACGGGCGCTATATATCCTGGGGAAGAAGCCATATAAATTAAAGGCAAGCACAAGAAGTAGCAGAATTCCTGAAAGAAGACGGACTACAGAGACTTTCATGAATGTGATTTTGAAGTAATAGCTTTTACATATATATACCGTGTGCTTGATCTGTATTTTAAATGCAGATTTGAGGAAGAGAAAACGTTCCAGATCTTGACTTTATGTGGAAGCAATGGTTCACACAACACAGTACCCATTTTTCTGTACATTTTCTCTATTTTATTTGATTGAGAACGAAGGAATAGAAAAGGGTTTCCGTCATTTGTCAATTTTCTTTTAAAGCCAATTAATGGGCATCACGTGGATGCTCGTTACAAGGCATTTTCATAGAGATGAGAATATCTGACTTTTTTTTTTTTTTGTTTGTAAGTAGAATATCTGACTTACTTACAGCCCATTTGCTTAATTTTTAATGTTTTCTTTTTGGGTTATTCCTAGTTATTATTTAAATTAATTTGGATTCAAACTCTTGTTTAAAAGAAGATATTACTTTTATTTTATTTTTATACGGTACTTTTTTCTTTTTTTTTCGTAATTATTTTTATACGGTACTTAAAACGAGTATCGTAACTTTATCTAATATTGAAAATACACGTATGTCAAATCAAAATTTATTTCTAATGTTTGATGGACACATTACTACTACTCGTTTTGGAAACTTCTTTAATGTAAGAAAAGAAACAAAGTTTTGAAGCTTCCTTAATATAATATGCTTATGTTATTGACTTAACAAACTTTTGTCTAAAAGTAATATTCCTTTGTTTTTTCCTTTCTTTCTTTTTAAGTTTTTTTTTTTTTTTTTTTTTTTTAAAGGAATCAATAGATGAATAGTTAGTAACATTTTCATTTATAACCAAAAAAATTATAAATATAAATCACTTTAGAGATGAAAAAAAACTTTTTAAAAAAATTAATATAAGAAGATGGTATGGTAAGTTAGTAACAATTGAAATATTAGTAGATTTAGTCCCAAACATTTGATTCATTTCAATAATTGGTCCTAAACTTTTTTTTTTTCTTTTTTTTTTTGTGAATTAGGTTCCTAACAAATAAATTTTTGTACTCATTAGGTCTCCAATAGTTAATTTATAGTAATAAAATTTTGAATGTTTTTCAATCAAAAGGACCTAATTAAAAAAAAAAAAGTTTAAAACTAAGTATGAAAATAAAGCAACTGTTTGGGAATAAATCCACTAATAATTCAGTAACAATTTTACCAGTAATTATGGAAAGTCAATACAATATTCATTATTATCTTTTCCACCAATACTATTGAATTAATACATTACAGCTAATATTAGTTAATTATTCTTTATAAGGTAATAAAAATTAAACAATAGTTTTAGTATTTTAATTAAAAAAAGTCATTTTAATTTTAATATTTTATTAAAGAGTATGGGAATTTCTTAAATGACAAATAAATTTACTATTTTTTCCCTGTTTTTAACATGACATTATATATATATATATATATATATTCCTTTAAAACCCTTTTAATTAATTATATAATTTTTAAGGAATTTAATTATAGAAAGAATCTGAACTTTATTCCATTCTCTTTTAACCTTTTTTTTTAACTCTAAATTATAATAATTATAAATTGTTACTGCTGCTGCTTTATTTCTCTCCATTTTCTTTTCTTCCTTTTTTTTTTGGTAAATAAAATAAAATAATTCTTTATTCTTTATTTCAAAATAGACACCATTCTATTTATTTCTATATAAAATTAAAAATAATAATTATTAATTAATAATATAATAATCATAAATTTTTCGTTTTTCCTATTGCTCTACCACAAAATAGTTTTATAGATAAGGCAAATTAAATAATTTAGAAATATATATATACACATATATATAATTTTTCAAAACGAAAATCATTAATCCGTACTGTAGAAATTGTGTATAAATAATTATACACCTTTTCATTTTTCTTTTTCTTTCATATTGTGTAAATAATCTATTTTTTTTCACTCATCACCTTATATATATGAAATTAAAATAGTATTTATTGTATTTTTCCATCTCAATAATTTTTAATTAATATTATATAATTATTACTCATTAATCATTTTCATTATAAACTTAAAAGATATTTTAACCGTTGTAAATAAATTAATTTTCATAATTTTTTTTAACCTTCTCATATATAAAAAACACTTTTGGTCCCAACTAATATAAAATCAAATAGTATCTAATTCCTTTTTTACTAAAAAACAAAAGAGTGAACAAGCAAAAAATATAAAATAATAATAATAATAAATGGAGGATGTACTATTGTTTTCACTTTTTTTTTTTTTTTTTTAACTTATTAGGTGCAAGCTCTCACACCTTTTTACTAACCTTTATATTTAACCATCCAAAAAAAAAAAAACTAACCTTAATATTTATTATCAAAAAAAACTAACCTTTATATTTAAAAGAATAAAATAAAATAAGTTTGACTTCTCATTATTTTACAATATATATATATATATATATATTAATAAAATATTAATTAAAGAAATATTTGACAGAAAAATTAAGAGTGACAATATATGACATCATACAAAAATTTGCCACAAAATTAATTGACGATAAACGTGTTTGTGTCAAAATATGTCAATTCGTTTGATGATAATTGTATTCAAATTGTAAATAAGTTGACTTCGCATAATCATTTTTAACTTGTGTAGCTCGTCTAAATAATAATTAATTTTTAAAATCTTTATTATTTTTAAAATCATATATTTTAATTTATTATTAAATAACTGAACAAATTTTATTATTTTTAAATTTCAACATTTTATATATAATTAAATTAAATAATATAAATATTTTTATAAGTTAAATATGTATATAATTGGATTAACATGTTGGTATCTTGTAATTGTATTGATAGGTTAACAGATTTTGAATTATAAACGTGTCGTAATGGAGTTTGTGGGTTCATACAATTAATTTTTATGTTGTGTTAGATTCAACTTTTTATTGTTGTTTCAAATTTGTGTTAGATTCGGGTTAGAATTTAATTATTTTAACCCAACTCAATATAATTATATGAATTCGAAACGATTATCATTTAAAAAAAAAAAAAAAAAAACCTTATTTGATAATGTGACACATTATTAATATGACAAGCAAAACAAGAACAGGATCGTAGCAAAAATGATATGATTCTTATTATTTAAGATCTTCACATAACTTGTTAAATAAAAGTCATCTTCAATTCAAATCTTATATAAAATGGTTTTCTGTTGTCATATTTGTAAGTATAGAAAAATTACTATTTTTATAAAAATAAAATAAAAGTAAAAATTTGTATGTCGGTGTAGGGTCCACAAACGTACTAAGTTTAAGGCCCCACTACGACAGCTGAAATCAAATTCGATGCCCACTACCAATGTTGTTGTTGGTCTTTGTGCCCCGTTTTCTTGGAATTTACTTCCATCCATACATCATTGAAAAGGTAAGACCAATGTTTTGATGGATGATGGAATTGAAAAAGTTATGGTGTTTTTGGATTGGAATTTTTTTTAAGGAAGTTTATTTTTTTTAAAAGAATTAAATTGATTGCGAATAATGAGGAGTAAGGTAGAGTCAATGTAAGATGTTGTCTAGTAAGTGAGAGACAAAAATAATATATTTTATTAGTGTAATGTTGATTTTTTATTTGAATTTTATATATTTATATGTATATATTGAATATTTGTAAGACCCAATCCATTTAGTAAGGGCAAATTTGGAAAGTCACATTTTTTTTTAGTGATAGATATTTAACCTATATTAATTAGGGTTTA
>JAXGGT010014126.1:0-18448 GCA_035583425.1 Marsdenia floribunda
CCAATGTCACCAAAAATATAGTTCGGGGACCAATGTCACCAAATGGGGATAGTTTGGGGACTATTTATGCCAAAAAGTTTTATTGGTAAAACGCAGAATCAGAATCCGTTTTGACTTTCTGGCTGGGCTGTAAGCCCATTCATTTGGCAGGATTACCAAAGAAAGAAAATGAGAAAGACAACATAGCCTGGCTCCTCTAAGACCTGGTTCAAATCTAGACGGGGATAACATTTTGTCGAATTTTAGCTATATGATTTAGTTTCGAGAAATTATTCTAAAAATTCCTTCAAGATTATCGGATTAGTGGATAAAAATATCGAATTACCAAAAAAAGAAAAATTAAAGGTGTATTTGAATTGGAGTTTTTTTTTTTAATTTGCTCTTCTTTTTTTTTTTAAGTTGAGTTGAGTAAATTGCAGAAAACGATAAGTAAGATGGAGACAAGTGAAGAAGTTGTCAAGTAAGTGATGGTAAAAATATTATATTTTATTAGATGTTATGATGATATTGTTATTGAAGTTTTTATATTTATATATATTTATTGAATATATTTTAATTATTATTATTATTATTTTGTCTAAATGGGAGACATGAATAGTAATATGTCAAGTAGTATTCAAATAAGTACACTTCATTTTTTTTTTTTTTTTTTTTTTTGAGTGGAAAATTGAAAAAAAAAAAAAAAAAAATTCTAATACAAAAGCAGCCTAAGTTAGCAACATGTAATAAATACAAATTTTAACTTACTCTTATATTACTTTAGATCCAAAATATTCGAGTTTAATGCAGATCAAATCTAAAAATATTATTTATGTTGTGTCTTTTTAATATACAGATTCAAACTTTATTATTTGAAAATTAAATATTATATAAATTTGATTAAGAAATTATAAATATTATATCTAATGATATTGCATCTGTTCTGTCTTTTTAATATTTAGATTCAAACTTTATTATTTAAAAATTAATATTCTATGAATTTGATAAAGAAAAATTCTCAAGGGGAATTTTGCTTTTTTTTTAAAATTAAACAAGAATATTTTTTTTTTTTTCAATTTTTTAAAAAATATAATATGAGAGGTTATGAATTTGATCGTTAGAGGCAAAATGCTTCAAAAAATTATTAAATTTTAATTTATAATTTAATTTGTATTGATTATCTATTGTGAATATAGTTAAATTGTTTAACTTATTATAATGATAAATAATATTATAAGTCATTTAAATATAAATTAGATTAAATATTGTGCGTAAAATTAAATTTAAAAAATTTTTATTCAAAACTTTAAAACGAAAGTGAATTGATGGTGTAAGTGAGTTAGAAGGACAACATGAAGAATAGCCTTTGGAGAACCTATAAATTTGACAAGACTAAAATAGCAGATATTCAACTATATAAGCACCTGCAATTGCTTCTTTATTAGCAAGGTTTATTGGCTCTCTTTCACTCATGAGAGAAATTAAACACTCTTCATTTCCCCCACAATCTGAGTACATCCATCCTGCCATATACTTGTCCCTCAAGTCTGTTTCAACTTGAAAACCTAATTCTTTCAATGACCTGACCTGATATAGTCCCTGAGCAAGCATGCTTTTCCATACTTCCTTTAGCATCAGCATCAGCATCCTTGTAAGGAACAATGACCACAATAACTTGGATAGCTGCAGCTTGGTTGCAGAATAATATGACAGCCTGAAAGATCATCATACTCATCATTTCACTGCTAACCATGACCTACATAAATTGATTCAAGATCACTGCTGCTTAGCATAAATGGATCATAGATCTTGAATTTGGAAATACCTCACAATAATACCATTCTCCAAAATTTGCATCTTTCTGGTTCGATAAGACCTAGTCTGTTCTCTTTCTTCATTATCTTCCTTTTTCCCCCCTCTGAAAAATTAGAGAAGACAAACATCTGAAGAGAAACTTGCAACATACATGCCACACACACTTAACACTCAAATGCAAGGCCTTAAAGCTGAAAACAGAACACAGCTATTAACAGAACCTATTGCCTCTTTACCAGCCATACAAGATAAAAAGTATATCCTCTTCTTTCTTTCATAAATTTCCAAACAACTTTCTTTTCTCCCTAAAATTCCCAAACTAGCTTAGTCCTCATTCTATTTCTTATTTGGACTTGTTAGCCCTTTTGGTAAATTTCATAGCATTTTTAGTTTAATATCTACATTACAATGTTATTTTTTTATTATCTTTATTATTGAAGTAACTATTTGTAAAAATAATGAAGAAGAACTTTTCATATTGAGAAATTCTTTTGCATTTTTAATGTAATTTTGCTAATGCAGCAGAAGATTTCTTGCTTCTCTCATCTCTTCCAAGGAAAAGTCTACATCTTTTGCAAGATAAATCTTTTCTCATGAATTCAATAACTAAATCACATCTTACTCCATTAACATGAAATATAAGAAGCCTAAAAGTTACAGAATAAGAATTTTACTGTTGAAGGAAATGAAAATCTGCAAAAATGACCATAGCTTTGCAATTGGAAAAATCATTAGCTAAAAGGATTCTAACACAGGTTGCCAAAACTGTCATATTATTACCTCATTATCGGCCTGCTCCTTTGTATCAAAATCAGTGCTGCCTTCTTGTATAGGAAATCCGTGACTCCAGAAGTAGAGGATCTGGACATGAGAAAGAAAACCAGAGTTTAAATGGATGCTGTAAAGTAGCAGATCCAAAATTAATATGTTTGAGGAGGAACAAATGTACATTAAGCAGCTGGTAAATCTCCTCTTACCTCCAGGAATAAATGATGTCCTATTCCTTACTGTTCCACCTATAGAAGGTCGAAACCTGACATAGAACTTTCGACCATATCCTCATACATAATGTTAAGAACTTGGTGTATCGCTTGCATGCTGGGATCTAGCAACTCGCCAGCATGAAATTTTAAGAGCTGGGTACTCATCTCAATCCAGCTACAACCTGGAGTTTTAGTTACACCTTTTTGTTTCATCAACAATCTCATCCTTGCTGAATCATCCCACCTACTTTCATTTGCATATATCTTTGAGGAAATTACATAGTTAACTGAATTTGAAGGTTCCAACTCCAGGAGATGTTGCATTACACGCTCAGCAACCTCAACATTTTTAACTTTATGACAGGCACCAAGTAGTGCTCCTAATAGAACTTCATCTGGTTTCTTAGGCATCTTCTTAATAAAGTCCCATGCTTCATATACTCGTCCAGCACGAGAGAAAAGATCCACCATGCATGAATAATGCTCAATCTTGGGAACTAATCCAAAAGAAGAACTCATCAAATCAAACAATCGGCGACCTTCAGAAACCAAACCAACATGTACACAAGCAGAGAGTGCAGCAACAAAAGTAACATCATTTGGAAAGGGAGCACAATCATCATGTAACATGCACTCAAAAAGTGACAGAGCATCTTGCGCTCTCCCATGAAAAGCAAAAGCAGAGATCATTGCATTCCAGGAAACCTCATTTTTGTTAGGCAAGCTTTTGAACACTAGAAATGCATGGTCCACATTCCCGCACTTGGCATACATGTCAATCAAGGCAGTAGCAACGTATATGTCATTTTTTATGCCACTTTGTAATGCATATTCTTCAATCTGTTTTCCAAGATCCAGAGCTCCAATTGAGGCACATGCAGAGAGAACTCCAACCACAGTGATTTTATCTGGGCTTATGCCTGCAACTCTCATGGCATTATGTAATGAAATTGCTTCATCCGAACACCCATTTTGTGCATATCCAGTAATCATGGCGTTCCAGGTAACCACGTCTTTCTTCGGCAAATCATCAAAGATCTTCCTCGCCAATTCCAATTCCCCACATTTAGCATACATGTCAACCAAAGCTGACCCAGTATAGAAATTTAACTCCATATGATTCTCCACAAGGTATTTTTCTACCCACCTTCCCATCTCCAGGTTTCCCAAGTCCCCACAAGCCCCAAGAACACTAACAAGAGTCATCTCATCTGGCATAAATCCCTCGTCTCTCATATTTCTAAATAGCTGCACTGCATCACTAGCAAAACCGCTCCTGGAATACCCTGAAATCATTGAGTTCCATGACACTATATCTCTCTGATCAATTTCATCGAACACTTTTCGTGCATAACCTAACTCGCTACACTTCGAATACATTGTGATCAAAGAATGACTCACATGAAAATCCACAAACAACCCATTTTTCAAGACCTCGCAGTGCACTAATTTACCAACTTTACAGGCGGAAAGACTTGCACATGTGATGAACACAAATGGGTAGGTAAAGTTATCCGGTTTTATGCCTAAAGACTTCATTTCATAGTAAAATTTTAGTGCAAGATCAAATTTTTTCCAAGTGTTTGTGAGCCCTCTAATGAATACATTGAACGCATAGTCATTCGGGTACTCAAGATGAGTGAACAAATGATGACAACGAACAAAGTCTTTGAGTTCAATAAATTTCACGAGGAGAAAATTGGGTTTGTTAATGGAGTGAATGAGCATTTGGGTGTGGATTTGTTGCAAAGGCCTGATAGATTTGCATTTTTTCAAGAGGTGTAGGAGCTTCGCAGTGAGCTCTGCTTTTTCTTGTATTCTATTTCCCGGGAAAATCTGGCGGGAAAGCATCCTGATAGATTAACACGGCTGCTTAGCACAATAGATCACAGATCTTGAATTTGGAAATGCAACAGAATAATGGCATTCTCCAAAATTTTCATCTTTCTTGTTCTTTCTTCACTTCTTTCTTTCTTTTTTTGGTTGGACTAAACTCACTAATCATCCCTTTTCTTATAAGAAAATGGTTTAAAGTTTTTAAAATATTGAAATGTATACATTTTTTTAAGAAAGTTGATATCTAATTTTAAAATATTATCAATTTCTGATAGTTTTAATTGATTCGTTGTCAGCTAGAATCTTTAGTAATATTGAGTAATAGTTTTGAGGAAGATTATTGGTTTATTGAATTATTTAAGAAATACAACTTAATATTTAAAAAAGAAATAAGTAAACATTTGGAATTTCAGACAGTTCTTGATTGAATCATTTACACATGATTCTTGTTTGATTTTGAACCAAAAAAAAAAAAAAAACACAATAGAAATCTGCATCAAGATTCAGTTGTAAAAACCAGTTTCAATCAAACATAGGCATCTGGATTTTGAAGAAGGTAGGCTTCCACAACCTTGTACATTCCCAACACTTTTTCCTTGCCAGCCTTGATTTCATCTTCTTTGAGCTTGAAATCATCCTTGGTATAATACTTGCTAGTCACCTTAGAGATGGATCCTCCATCTTCACTCCCCTCAAACTTGACCTCATAAGTTATCTTTTCAAGCTTGTCTGTCAAAGAACCGCCTTCAACCAGGGTGTACTTGTAGTTGTATGTCTCTTCGTTGAGTTCATCGATATGGTACTTCAGAGAGCTAAAATGGTTACCTGAAAAAATCCCATCTAAAAGTTAAAAACCATCCTTTCAAATTAAATAGAATCAGTGCATGCGGGTTGAAGGTTGTTTTTAGTCTTTACCATCTGTGAAGTTGATTTGCTTGATGCTTCCAGCTCCACCATTGCCTTGAGTGATCTCAATGCTCTTAATAACCTGTGGCATGAGCTTTGGTATCAAATTATGGGAGTCCACAATTGATGCTTTAAAGATCCTTGCTGGGGAGATGGGAGAAGTGTACTCATCGCTGAAAGTTGTAACAGCCATGACTCAGAGTAGATTCTTTAACAAGATTAGTTATTGGCACTTATGTATATGGCAGAAGGGTTGTTATTTATAGTTTTCAAACTGGGAAGATTGTTACAGTTACAGAGAGAAATACCCAACATGTCTTTCTTCTTGGATCAGTTCACTGTCAAGAATGCTAGTGCTAGAGACAAACGCTACTGTCTGGAAAATAGAATGTCTAAATAATAATATGCCTATTGCTGAAAACAAGAGAAATCCCATATAGATGTACAGTATATGGGACAAAATTGAGGATCTGCTTCACTTTCACCCATCATTTTTCTCTTGTATTCTCTCATTCCTCTTATTGCTTCTCTCTCAATCAATAGCAAACACATAAAACCAAGAAATTCACCAATTCAGATTATTGGCTGAAAAAGGCTAACAACTAAATGAACTTCACTTCAGATAGAAATTTATGGTGACAGTATTGATCAAATTTAATACACAAATGCCAAATGATTATAATGTGGAGAGAAATTTCATTCCAGAGCTACACGATTTTCAGAAAATTCTGGACCTGAATCAATCATTCATAATCCAGAAAGTTCCTTTACTTATTGTTAGTTCTATCCCTTTCTTTTTTCTGATGGCAACCAATTGAAAGGCTAAATTAAAGCTTATAATTGCAGCAGTGAAGTGTACTTAATAGATTTATATGGAATCATATTTTTATAGTTCCAGTTCCCACCATTGCAGTGGATAATTCCAGTGCTCTTAATAACATGTTTTAAGTGAATACTTGCACAAGTTCTGGAACCGGAAAGTGACCTTGAGTTGTTCTGTTGAGGTGTATTTGCTGGCTAAGAGAAGAAAAGGGTTTCCATATATAAGTCCTAGATATACAGAACAATGAATAGAAATTCTTCGATGAAAATTATGTCAAAAATAGACTTATGGTAACAATAATATATTCAAGTTCTCCTTTGGTCGATATGTTCATTAATGTTAACAGACAAAAAAATTGTTTTCAACTAAGATGTCTTTGTCTTTAGGACAGGACAATGCTGGGAATTTGCTTGCCATAAGGAAGAGGAACAAGGAGATTGTCTCTTTCAGTTCATCAAGAACTTTAGTGCTTGTGATTTGGTATTTTTTTTAAAAGAATACGTTCATCGGCCAGCAGGTCGGTCTCTTTCTCAAAGGAAATTTGTCCGTGGAGAGAGGGATAAAATAGCAGTTCTCCTTAGAGAAGAAGTTCACAAATTCAGGGAAAGTATATATATAAATGCTCTTTTTTGATGGTGTCAGGTTAGTATTGTTGAGTCATGATTTGGAAATGGTGGTGGACATGGCCGGCTCTGTAGAATTGTACAAACAAATGGAAACAATTTGATCATTATTAGAAAATTCCCTTGCTTTAACCTATAAATCCAATCCCTTTTCGCCATTTCTTCTGCATCAAATTCATCTGCCATACATACATACAAGCACCAAAACTTCTTCAAATTAAACATGGGTGTCACAGCCTACAGTGATGAGCACACCTCCCCAGTCTCCCCATCAAGAATCTTCAAGGCCTCAATTCTTGATTCCCATAACTTGATCCCAAAACTCATGCCACAAGCCATCAAAAGCATTGAGATCGTCGAAGGCAACGGAGGTGCAGGAAGTGTAAAGCAGATCAATTTTGCAGAAGGTTTGATTATGATCATAAGAATTAAAAGATAAAGGTTCTCTTGAATAAATATTCTTAGCAGAGCAAATGACAGTGTCTGTACTGTGTGTGTGTGCAGGTAGCCACTTGAAATGCATCAAATACCGCATAGATGAACTGAATGAAGGGACATTAACATACAATTACACACTGATTGAAGGAGATGCATTGGTAGACAAGCTTGAGAAAATCACATACGAGATCAAATTTGAGCAAGCACCAGATGGTGGTTCCATTTCTAAGGTCACCAGCAAATACTACACTGAGGGAGATTTCAAACTCAACGAGGATGAGATCAAGGCAGGCAAAGAAAGGGTCTTAGCCATGTACAGAGCAGTTGAGGCCTACCTAATCCAAAACCCAGGTGCCTATGCTTAAAAAGAACCAAAATCAAATCTGCTACTCGATCGGGTTCTGGTTTTTTAAGCTTTGTTCGATTCTGTTTTCCGGCATAGTCGTTTATCCTGGCTAATCAAATAACGTTTCAAGGATTGTGTGTGCCTTGAAATGCAAATTAAATTGTTTCCTGGGTATCATTTTCCTTTCTGTATGTTCTTGTGATAATGAAGTGATTATTTCTCCTCTGCTGAATGTTGAATAAAGTTTATTTTTCGTATGCAATGGATTCCATGAAATAGCTAGCACAAGATTGAACAATATCTAAGGAAGAAACTTGCAATACAAGTAAACAATTATGGCCTTCCTTTTTCACGACAGTCTTTTTATTGGGGGTTACGACCAAAATATTTAAAATATTCCAAAAAAAAAAAAAAAAAAAAAAAAGGAAAAAAAGGCAGAAGGGATCTCAATTTTCTCTAGTTTCAAGCAACTTATAGCATGCGACATCTAATACTTTGAACAAATTTTGCCACCTGAAAATGTCTTTAATTAAAGGTAGGGGGTAATGGGTAGAAAAGTCAAAAAAGTTAACCAAAACTTGTTTTTAAATATACATATTTTCTTCTTCTTCTTCTTCTCAAAATCATATAAATAAAAATAGAAACTTTTATATAACATTTTTTTTTTTTTTTTTAATTTAAAACTCTTCTTATCATTTTTAATTCCGATATTGCCCACAATGCCAAGTGTCAAAATCCTCCATTTTCTTTTACCTGTAGCAAATTTCTTCTTTATGAAAAAAAATAAAAGTAAATCCGCTAAGGCTGGCATCTTCCCCGCCAATAAACCTGGCAGAATAAAAAAAAAAAATCCTTGAATTTCAAGAAAAATCATTTTCAATCTTTCCTTCTGATAGACGAAGGAAAATCTATAAGAAAGCGAAGTGAGAGCTTCTCCCGAGAAATCACTGTCTTCAAGCATTCAACTCCACCGTCCAATTCTCTACCTCGCTCTCTCTCTCTCCCTCTCCCTCTCTTGGCACAGTCACTAAAATGGCTGCTCATTTCTGTTCTACTTGTACACGCGCCGTCGTACGCGCCACTCTTCCTTCATCCCTCAATCCCAAACTTCAGAACCCAGATTTTGTTTTCTCCAAAGAACCACCACATGTTACGGGAATAACAAACAAAAGCAGGAGAATCTTGAGGAGTTCAAGAATCCATGCCTCAACTGAGGGTGACTCGTACTTGGACATGTGGAAGAAGGCTGTGGATCGTGACAGAAAAACCACTGAGTTTGAAACGATTGCCGGAAATATTGGTGGAATTAGTAATGGTGGTGAAGAAGAAGAAGAAGAAGAAGAAGAAGAGGCAGAGCAAAGTATGAGTCCAGAAGAGTTGGAGAGAAAAACTAAAGAGTTCATGAAGATTCTTGAAGTGTCTACTGAAGAAAGAGACAGAATTCAAGGAATGCAAGTGATTGATCGTGCTGCGGCAGCTATTGCAGCAGCAAAATCTCTTCTCAAAGAGGATTTGCTATCAAAGGAGAAGACTCCTTTTGAAATAAAAGTTGAGGATAGTACAAATGCAGAGGATCAAGAAGGAGGTAACCTGACTTGCCTTGTCAAAATTTTTGTTCATGCTTGGTTGAGTTACATCATGATTTTAAGGGTACTGAAGTTTTGCCATATTTTGAATTGTATTACACTATCTTAGTTGGTAAGTAGGGGCTACTATTCGAACTTTGCGATTCAGTTATTTAATTGATTGCAGCAGTGAGACGGAATTGTTGCAATGGCAATTAATTCTTTGAAAATGGCAGCAATGTGCAAATGGAGTTTTGGAATGTGGAACTGTTTAGCTGTCCATTTGCACAACTGGAAGTACTTATACTCTAATGTTTGCACCCATGAAGATGCCCCAATTTTGCTTGTAGAATACCTTGACATTGATCTTGGCATGACAGACTAGGACTGTTTTCATTCAATTTGTGGTTAATGAAAAAAATTTATACAATTTGCGATAGTTACATTAATTTGAGATTATTCATCTATAATTTTACTGTTGCACCAATAAAAACTGAGCCTAAATATTTGTGTATCCTGTTTCTCTGGCCATGGTTGAGAAAGATTGATTCTATGATAATTAATTCAAGATTATGAAATATTGCAATATTCATCATGTCTTTCATACTTAAAGTACATAAATGGCAATCTTATGGGATGTGCATGGTTCCTGTGAGTGAGAGTTGGCACAACACCCTTTAAAGATATCTGACCTAATATGTGATTAGATGAAATGTCATTTTCCCTCATCATCCGCTTTTAGATTTTTTGCTACTTGTATTTATTTGGGATAAGATGGTTACAGAGTTTTTCTGTAATACTTTGTTCTTTTCCTGAATGTTGCTTTCATTTTACTTTGAGTGGATAGTCTTCCTGCATACCTAAATTTTAGATTCAAGTCAATAATTCCCTCCGTTCAAAATTAAATGTCCCATTTTCATTTGACTAACTTGACATAAATATATGGGAGCATTGTCATATCCAAGTTACAACTTGTAATAATCGAAGTGGTTAGCTGTGGGACACAAGTATCAGTAAGATTCATCCTGTTGAAGTTAGTTCTGGAATTTTAGATGGCGATATGTTCTGTCCAAGAATAGGACATTCATTAAATTCTAAAACAGCTCAATTAACTTTGAACAAAGGCAACAAAATATTATGTTATTTTTCAAGTTAGGGCTTAATCCTAATCTTGAATTCTTATTTTTATGACTTTTGGATTTCAGGAATACAGAGCAGCAACTATTTAATGTCTTCAACTAGAGGCACTGATACTGGGACACCGGGTCCAAACTTTTGGTCTTGGACACCTCCTCTAGATAGAGATAGTAGTGCTGAAGATATAGAGGTGAAGCCAGCCACTAAGGCTTTTGCTGATCTAGTTCAGAGCAACCCTGTGATAGAGAAAGAACGACCAGTAGAGTTTCTCTCAATCCCATTTGAGAGTTCACTTTTCCAAGGCAAACCTCCACTTCCTCCCCCACAGTCAATAGTTGAGGTAGAAAAATCGGAAGTTTCCGACTCCACTCAAGAGACATCTCATCTGGAGGTGGAACATGAACTTGGTATCGAATTTTCTACTTACGCAGCCGAAGCAGTAGAAGCTCTTAGGGAGGTCAGTGAAGTATCATCCCAGGGTGTTACTCCAGATGGATCAAGGTGGTGGAAGGAGACAGGACTTGATCGTCGGCCTGATGGGGTGGTCTGCAAATGGACATTGACGAGGGGGGTAAATGCTGACAAAACTGTTGAGTGGGAAGACAAGTACTGGGAGGCTGCTGATGAGTTTGGTTATAAGGAACTTGGTTCAGAGAAATCAGGACGTGATGCTACAGGAAATGTTTGGCGTGAATATTGGCGGGAGTCAATGTCTCAGGTGAGCTAGTGTGCATCTTAATGTTAGTTTTGCCATTCAAGTTTTAATTCTTTCTTCAGTTCTCTTAACTTCAAGTTGCTTACTGATCCTTCATATGCTAATACAGCAACTCATTGAGTATAGCACAGGTGATTTAGAAAGAAGAAATAGATAAACTAAAACAAGATCGTACTTCTATTCATGTTTACTTTTCAGAAATTATGTGGGAAATTTTTGGACAGTGAAGTCACCTGTTTTGTAAATTCCACCTTTAGAAAGATAGGGCATAGGTCATACAGGGTTGGAAGATAATGAAGTCACAATTATTACTGTTTCATAGCATATACACCTGTATAAGATGAAGGCTGGTATTCATAAATAATTGCAGCACCTGCTGTAAAGAATAAATTGGCCTGCAGACGCAAATAACATGGAGCTGTGAGGATAAATTTTTTTACCATAGTTGATAATTACTACCAGGTTTTACTGCTTGAATTTGAAAATGTTCACTTTCGGTAAACATTGTGTCAACATCTATCCTTTCTTCCAAGTTTATTTTCATATCATATGACTTGAGTACTATAGTCAGTGTGATTGGGACATGGAGCGGCTTATGGTCTATGAAGTTTAAAAGTTCAGTTCAGTAAACTTGGACAAGATTTTTTGTCTCTTAACATGTTTTAAGCATGCATTTTATATTCAGAATCGTGGGCTGGTCCATCTGGAGAAAACTGCAGATAAATGGGGGAAGAATGGAAAAGGTGATGAATGGCAGGAGCAATGGTGGGAGCATTATGGTGCCTCTGGCCAAGCAGAGAAATGGGCGCACAAGTGGTGTAGCATTGATCCATACACTCCCCTTGAGGCAGGTCATGCTCACGTTTGGCATGAAAGGTACTATTTCCATTTTTTTTTTTTTTTTTTTGGCGATTTTAATGCTTCAAATGACATTATGAATTTGAGGTTCAAATTCAAGCATTTAAAATATTCAACTGTCTTACCTTCACTTGGAAAGGGAAGTTGCTATGAAATTTTTCTACTGTTCTCAACTAAGTTACCATCTAAATATTTTCTATTTTACAGTAGTATCTCTGGTGCAGTTACAGGTCTGTTTGTCTAGATGACTAGTGAGAACTTTATTCAAGATTCCTTTCTTTCTTTTCATGTCTTGGAGAATTCAGATACGAGAAAGTTTTTTTAAGAGTTCGACTTTCATATTCTTTTGGACAATGTGAAATGGTACCCTGCCAATTCAAGGCATGCTGAGATTAATTTCTTAATGAAGTTTCATTTTTTCCAGATGGGGTGAGAAGTATGATGGGAAAGGTGGCAGTATAAAGTACACAGATAAGTGGGCTGAGCGTTTCCAGGGTGATGGCTGGGATAAATGGGGTGATAAATGGGATGAGAACTTCGACCTCAATGCTTGTGGTGTAAAACAAGGGGAGACGTGGTGGGCAGGGAAATATGGAGACAGTTGGAACCGCACCTGGGGGGAAGGTCACAATGGTACTGGATGGGTGCACAAGTATGGCAAGAGCAGCAGTGGAGAACACTGGGACACTCATGTACGACAAGAAACTTGGTACGAGAGATTCCCACATTATGGTTTCTACCATTGCTTCAATAACTCAGTTCAGCTCAGAGAGGTTAAGAATCCATCTGAGTGGTGACGGAGACAAAATTCTGAAAGGCCACCCTTCTCTCAAACACACACATCGACAGACGGTGTTCACTGTTCAGGGATTGCAACAGAGAGATCCAGACACTAAAGACTTGGTATAGAAATAAGGGGAAAATAGGTTCTTAGAGAACTATTTCAATAAAGAAAATGTGTAAAAATTGCTGCAGCCTGCCAGATTGTTTCTTTGTTTAGCTATTACACTACTATTGTTCACTCATTAATATTCACTGCCTAAAATCATTTAATGCATTGGTTTTCGAAAAGTTTGAGGTTTGAATGGAGAAATTTTTCCTTTTCTTTCTTTTTTTTTTTTTTTTTTTGTGACCCGATATCCTCACTGAGATCCATGAGGTGAGCAGAATTTAAGAGAAAAGTACCTTGCGACTACCATTACTTCTTAATTTGGTAGGATTAGTTAGTAAAGATTATATCCCATTTGGGATTCCATGCTTCAGGGTGTATGTAGATAAGCTTTGTATTAGAAAAAAATAATTTATTCGAGACAAATTATCATTGAAAATGAATGTTATCTCTTATATTTTTTTAAATTAAATTTTATGTTGGAAAAAGTAGGGTTAAATATATAGGTTTTATAGATGTAATGATTGTGTGTGTAAGAGAATATTTATTTTGGAAAATATGTATAAGAGTAATTTTATTAATGATATATATTTTTTAAATAGGGTGGGACTCACATTTTTTATAGGTGTGTTTTATAGATGTCTTTTTGAGGGATAAATTTTTTTTCAAAAAAAAGGTGTTTAAATTTGTTTGTTAATTAAAGATAAATATTCTTCACTCAATTTTAATCGAAAGCTTATCCACACCCTCAGTGACTCAAATTTAGGTGGAGTTAGGCCGAAGTGACTCTATTGCTAGGCCTAGTTAGGGGCTAATCATGGTTGTGATCTTGTGGACTCGAAGTAGGACCAGATCATTAATGGAAAGTTGAAAACTTTACCAAGAGAGCCAGAAAACTGAACACATAAACAAGCATCTCAATCACAGCAAAAATACCACGGTATTGGGACACTTGCTTTACGTAAAGAACCTGCCTAACACTACTCACTTACTACTAGAGTTTAATCCAACCTTAATATTTGAGCTAATTTATTTAATTTTTGAATATATTTGAGTAAATATGATTAAACTTGATTAATATTTTAAGTATAAAATTTTATTCAAATTTGTTCTATTGTATATGTTTGATAATTGATTTACTTTTAATATTTGATGATTGGTTTAACTTCTAAATTAATACGAATTTAAATTTAAATTTAAACTTAAATTAGAATTAGAATTCAAATTATATTTAAAAAAAAATGCAAAAGTTTGAAAGAAAAAAATATAAAAAATTTTATATTTAAATAATAAAATATTAATATATAATCATTTTTATATAAAATATTATAATTTTTTTTTTTTTTACAACGATTTACAAATAAACAAGTGTTAATCAAACACGTGCTTTGTGGATCCTATCTTTCTATATCCTCTCTGAAATCCTGACTTGTGGCTGTGTATACTGCCCAAGTCCCATCCCATTCGGAAGCGTGGGATTTTTATCTGGTTTGAATAAAAGTGCAGCTTTTGTGTCTGTGTCTGAGTTCAATTTTTTCATTTTCACTTCTAGCTGCTACACAATTTGCGCAATTGCAAAACAACCCACAAGAATCATGATGTGTACCCATTTTCTCTGGAAGAGTTGACAATTCAAGTCCGGGAGCATCATCGTTTTGTGGGTTTTATAATCTGCCCTATTTTTTGGGTATAAATATGGCTTCTTCCCTGCTCAGTGGAGCTGAAAATCTCAAGCTCGTTGCTTCCTCAAGTTTTCTTGGCTCAGAACCTCAATTCAAGTCTTTTTCCAAGAAGGGTTTTCTAAATTGTCGAAGAAGCTCCAAGATGTCGACTTTGATCCCAAAATGCAGTTTATCTTCTTCAAGGCCAGTGTCTCAACCAAGATTCATACAGCACAAGCAAGAGGCTTTTTGGTTTTATAGGTTCTTGTCAATAGTGTATGATCATATTATAAACCCTGGTCATTGGACCGAAGATATGAGGGATGAGGCACTTGAGCCTGCTGATTTGTATAGTAGGGATTTGACTGTAGTTGATGTTGGTGGTGGAACTGGCTTCACCACGCTTGGCATAGTTAAGCATGTTGATGCCAAAAATGTCACTATTCTGGACCAATCACCTCACCAACTTGCAAAAGCTAAACAGAAGGAGCCTTTGAAAGAGTGCAAGATTATTGTAGGTGATGCCGAGGATCTTCCTTTCCCTACTGATTATGCTGATAGATATATCTCTGCTGGAAGGTGATGATTTTCCTTGTTTTTCATTTTTCATGCAATTCCCTCTTTTTGTTTCTTTCTTTTTGGAGCGATTGCTCCGTTTTATTACTTCCCAATTAATCTCTCCTCAAGATGGTTTGTTTGGGAGGCATAATTTATGTTACTTTTTTTGTTTAAATTAATATGTTCTGCTTTATTGTTCCCATGGAAAACAGTTGGGTTTAGGATAGGAAGGTAAAGAAAGAAATCCAAAATGAATACAGGGTTTGAGTTATTTGGTGTTATCATTCATTGTTTCTTCTAAAATGTTGTCTGCAGTAGCAGCTGGTGAAAACTAGAGCTAACTATATCATATGGCAATTAATGTTGTCTTCCTGACCTGAAGTGAACCTCACTTTTCTATTTCCTTTTTCATTTCACCATAACATGGTTAGAAGAAAGGAACAATGTTCGTCTGAGCTGCATAGCCTATCAATCTGACTTTCTAGTTCTCAATAACATTATTTTTAACATATGATTCATTCTTAATTTTCCTTAGCATTGAGTATTGGCCGGATCCACAACGGGGTATTAAGGAAGCATACAGGGTGCTGAAAATAGGTGGCAAAGCCTGCATAATAGGTCCTGTGTACCCAACCTTTTGGTTGTCTCGGTTTTTTGCAGATATGTGGATGCTATTTCCAAAAGAGGAAGAATACATTGAGTGGTTTCAGAAGGCTGGTTTTAAACATGTCCAGCTAAAGAGAATTGGTCCCAAATGGTACCGAGGAGTCCGCCGCCATGGCTTGATTATGGGTTGTTCAGTGACTGGTGTGAAGCCATTTACAGGGGACTCTCCTCTGCAGGTATGAGCATTCTTTCTTCTTTATTCCTGTTTTCTCCAGTGTTCCCTTACCTAAATCTGCTGGCAGTCTCACAACAATCATGGTTTCTATCAACTAAATTTTTTAGAGCTGTGATAATTTATCATAGTAT
Source organism: Marsdenia floribunda (assembly GCA_035583425.1). Taxonomy (NCBI): domain Eukaryota; kingdom Viridiplantae; phylum Streptophyta; class Magnoliopsida; order Gentianales; family Apocynaceae; genus Marsdenia; species Marsdenia floribunda. Next base: position 16,105 of record JAXGGT010014126.1, read on the forward strand.
CAGAATTGGGAGGTCTTGTATTCGAGTTTTGGCTCTACCCTGTGCACGTTTTAGGCCTAGTGTCTTTATCAAAATCTTCTTTATCTAATACCTTTATTTTATGTTCATATTCATATTTTCTGAAATACAACCTCCATCCATTGCAGCTTGGTCCAAAGGTTGAGGATGTGAAGAAACCTACAAATCCCTTTGTGTTTCTCGCACGTTTCATTCTTGGTGCAATCGCTGCAGTCTATTATGTACTTGTTCCGATTTACATGTGGATCAAGGATAAAATCTTTCCAAAAGGTATGCCTATCTAATGAATTAGATTGAAAGAAAGGAGAAGGAAGGGAGAACTTGCAAGACAGATGTTTGCCTATCTATTTTCCTCATTGCACAGAGAAGATTGCAACACCATTACCATTACCAGTAGCAGTAGCTACATTTGTAGATAAGCCAAACGGTTGTGAATAAAGCTTGATCAAGTTCGTTTATGGTTGATTAAAAAGTTCTTTTATTTATTAAACAAACAAAAATTGAATTATTATTTAAACGTTCGCGAACAAATTATAATATTTATGTATTATATATAAATTATTATATTTATTAATATTTTATCATTTAAATTAATATATTTTATAAATTTTTTAAAATATAATATATATTCAAACTCAAATTAGATTTCAGGGTAACTAAAAATTAAACGAATATGATTTTTAAATTATATAAGTAAATAATCAAATAAATTCGAATAAGATTTTAAATTTTAAAAATTAATTGAGTTTACTCAAATAGTGGTCGAATAATTAATTAAACAAGTTTAAATATTATATGTTCGATTATGTTTGGATTTTACAATATTTAAAAGTTAATTAAATTAAACTCAAACAGGTGTTCAATTCGATTCGATTCCAGGGCTAGCTAGATGGAACTGACTGAAGGTGAAATCAAAGAAGTTTGTGATGAACTTGTTTAAAGCAGTATCCTTGCAGCAAGACATATCCAGAGGAACAGTTTTAAGGTTTTAAGCATTTGACTGACTGACTGTTGAATATGTTGTTTGAAGAAGATTTTTCCAGATTTCATGTATTTGAAAAAAAAAGAAAAAGAAAAACCACCCACTTTTTTTTTTTTTTTTTTTTTTTTTTTTTTTTTAATTTAAACCACCCCCTTTTGTTTTTGATTGATATGGCATCCTCTGTAATTTCATTTTTTTTTTTTTTTTTTTTTCCTGTTTCAATTTGTAAAATGTTGTTCTGGTAGAGCATTGGCAAAGTATCCTGACTATTGACTGATTTAAGGTATTTTTGTCTTTAACATAATTTTATGATCTCTTGGATCATAAATATAACTATTATTAATTGAATTAAATTATCTCGCTATTTTTTATTACTATTAAAATATTTAAGTTGGTGATACATTCAAAAACAAAAATAAATAAATAAATAACAACTATAGTGGGTTATGAGTATAAATTTATATATCTATTATAATCTATTATATATAAGATTACAAGTCTTGCTTTTAGAAACAATTTTTTTTTTTCTAATGGCATTCTTGATATTTTTTTTAACTTTTTAGCTTTCATTGTCTTTTTCTTTTTTCTTATTTTTTACTTTTTATGACTTTATATATTCATTCTTTTAAGTTTATCTAATATTAATGACTTTTTATAATTTATTAATTTTTTATTAAATATTACGATTTATATTAGATGTATTAATATTTTTTTTTTATTCCTATGTACATGTGTATATAAGATTTCACAACAATCTTCTAAAATGTTTTCTCCTAATGGCATAATTATGTAATTTTAGTAATATTGTTTAATTTTTTTGTAATTTTATTATGCGTTGTTTTTCTTTTATTATTATACGTTGTTCTGTATTCTTCTTCTTTTATATAAGATTACACAGTCTTATCTTCTTATATATATATATATATATATATATATATAGATTTATCTGTTTATCTTCTTTTTTTTTATTTTTTTTATTTTATCGTTTTCTCATCTTCCTCTTTTTATTCAATTCATTATTTAATTTTCAAAATGTATAGATTATCTATATGTTTTTTCATTCTTATCTACGATTTTTTTTCAAAGCGATACTCTTGTTATTTTCTTTAACTTTTTAGCTTTGATTGTCTTTTTCTTTTCTTTTATTATATTTTACTTTTTATGACTTTATATATTTATTTTTTTAAGTTTATCCAATATTAATGACTTTTTATAATTTATTAATTTTTTATTAAGTATTATGATTTGTATTAGATGTATTAATATATTTTTTTTATTCTTATGTACATGTGTATATAAGATTTCACAACAATCTTCTAAAATGTTTTCTTCTAATGGCATAAT
>JAXGGT010014155.1:0-18435 GCA_035583425.1 Marsdenia floribunda
TGAAAAAGAAAAACACGATCAGAAAGAAACAATAAACCCCTTCAGCATTAATTCAAATAAAAAACCAAGAAGAGATTGATAACGTTGAGGCACAAACCTACAAGTTGAACTAAATGAACGCCAAAATCAAGTAGAGAAACCCACAAAAAATGCAATAAAAATGAAAACCCTTCCCGCTAACTCTAATTCCCCCCCTTCGTTTATCTCTCATGCGTTGGTTATTTTTTTATTTTTTTTTAAATCAGGGAATAGTGTAAGGACAAAATTGCCCTTAAAAATTCACCACCTGCCCGGCACGTGATGAATTTTGGCCAGAAAATTCAAAATTTTTACCGGAAGGACTTAATAGGTTAATCGCAAAAAGATGTAGGACTTACCAGGTCAAAAAAATAGATTGTGGACGTATGTTAATTATTAAAAATAGTTAAGAGACTAAATCGGCCAATTTTGCTATAAACATATGTAAAGGGAAATTCATTTTTGAAGTGTAGCTAAGGTACCCAGGAGGCAAGGCCTAATACATATGCCAGTCCATCACAGGCGACAATCTCGACGGACAAACCAGCACCGCAAAGAAGGGAAAAAGAAAGGAGAAAAAGGAAGAATCTTTGATAGGAGGAGTACAAAAAATTCTCTGTTTCCTTTTACTTGTATTTTATTGAAAAAGGCAAAATAAACGTTACAGATTGTACTAGTATATGTCTGGAGCTGTGAAGAACTTTTGGATTTACCTTTTAGAAGACTAAACACGCTGTCATTTCCGTCATAATTCAAGGTCTCTTTAGCTTCTTTTTAAGTGTTTAAATGCTCTAACCCACACAATTCTAACTCGTTTTCTCTCTCTAGAGTAACTCTCTCTCCTTTCTCTCTAGAGTTGACTTCTTTAGTCCATCTAAATCTCTGGTTGAGGCTCCTCTGACGACGGTGGCACTTTCACCCTTCTCATCCCATCCTCCCCGCTTTCTTCCTGCCTCATCTCCCCTCTCTTCTAGCATCCTCATTTCCAACCTAGCCAACTTGCTCCCCCTTATCGACTCTTAATGGTTACTAACCTAAATCCCCCACCCACCACACTTGACTGCTTGGACCTCTCTATTAATGATGATCCCCTTATTGTTACGAATGCACACATACTTGTGGGGACCCTCATTTCCCTCAAAACAATCAACCATAAAGCCATTACTTGAGTTCTTAGCACTTCCTAGAATCTTGGAAACAATCTCCACATCAAACCTATGAGCAAAAACACGGTGTCTTGCTCCTTTTGACATCTCAAAGACAAAACCAAAATTTTAAACTCTGGACCATGGGCAATAAAAGGGGCCCTCCTCAACCTGAAACTTTGGCCCTCCCATTTGACACTAGATGAACTTGATTTCTCGACTTGTCCCATGTGGATCCAAATCCACAACTTACCCCCGAACAAATTGAACAGCTTGAACCACCACAATCAGAAACTACATAGGGTCTTTCCTCTATGCGGATGACTTACATCCCGATTGGCACCTGCAAGTTTCTCCGCATAAGGGTTATTATTGACATGACCAAACCCCATAAAACATGATGTTTTATCCATCGGTAAAATGGCTCAAAGCTTTGGATCCCCCTCAGATATGAATGACTGTCTGATTTTTGCTACAAATGCGGCTCTCTAGACTATACCGATTCAGCATGCTCAGTGGAGGCCCAGCAGGATGATGCCTCTCTAGACCCCTCCCCTTCGTTCAGTCCTTGGCTGTGCACTCAATACTTAGGTATGGGCAGACCCCCACCCTCTATACTATTTTAACTCAGGCCGATAAAAGGGGGGCAGACCTGTAGCGAACTCGAGTAACGGGGGTTTTCGGAGATTCATTAATGAGCACAACTTAATTGACATTGATTTTCAGAGTTATCCTTACACTTGGAATAATAGAAGAGGGGGTTCCTCCAACATTCAAGAAAGACTTGCTACATTCATCTCCCTACTATCCAATTGGACCACAAACCCCTACTCTTCCATTCCAATCCCAATCCCGAGCCTCTACCCAAACCTTTCCACTTCGAACCCATGTAGGTTAGCCATTCGGACACCACCCATATCATTTAAGCAACTTGGAATAAGAGCTTCTCCTTTGTGTCCCGCCTAAAGAACACCAAACTTGCCCTTAAAGCTTGGAATTCCTCAGTATGTGGGAACATTCACTCCAAAATCAACCAGCTCAAATCCACCATAGCTAACCTCCAAAACCAAACCTAGTCCACTGACTTTTCTTTGCTTGAGAAGGCTGCCCAACGAGATCTTGATGTACTTTTTCATAGAGAGGAAATATTCTGGAGGGAAAGGGCGAAAGTGAGATGGCTCGAAGAGAATGATTCCAACTCACACTACTTCCATCTTACCACTGTGATACATAAAAGATACAATTCTATTAATATCATACTTATCTCTCATAACACTTGGACCACGACAGGAATACTATTGGGAACACATTTGAAACTTATTTTACTAATCTTTTTGCTAGTGTACAGCCTACTTGTCCTCTTAATTTGTAGGGTTTGATCACTCCACTAGTCACAAATGAGATGAATAAGATACTTATAGCAACCCCCCTACCCAAAGAAATTCACAAGGCCTTATTCTCTATGGGGAACTACAAAGGTCCGGGTCCCGATGGATTGACTGTCACATTCTACAAGCAATATTGGGGCATAGTCAGCAATGTTGTGACCACGGAGGTGATGCAATTCTTCACAAATGTGAAGCTCAAACGCTCGCTCAACCACACCTTCTTAGCCTTAATCCACAAGGTCTGAGGAGCCGCCAAAGTTGAATAGTTTCGGCCCATTACTTTATGCAATGTCATCTTTAAAATCATAAGCAAAGTCATTGCTAGGAGACTCAAGAGCCTCTTGGAGAACCTCATCCACCTAAGCAAAGTTGCTTTTATCCCCAAAGATCCATTGTCGACAACATTACCATCAATTATGATATCATGCATTATATGCACACCAAGAAGGGTAGCAATGGCTATATGGCCATTAAAGTTGACCTTGCCAAAGCTTATGACTGCATTGAATGGAAGATTCTCACACTCATCTTCATCATTTGAGGTTTCATGTCAAATTTCTCAATATTATTGAAGAATGCATCACTACTCCACAATTCTCTATTCTACTCGATGGATCCCCCTTTGGTTTCTTCTTAGTGGAATGGGGTTTAAGGCAAACGGATCCCATGTCCCGCGCATTGTTGACTATTCTTTCGGATTTTCTTTCTAGACTATTGGACAGGGCTGAATCTGAAGGCAAAATCCATGGTATCAAGGTGTGTATAACCAGCCCAAAGATTTCTCATTGCTGATGATCTTGTTATATATTGACAAGCCATTGAACAAGAAGCAGCTGAGGTCTCTTCCATCCTCCATACCTACTGCCAATAGACCAGTCAGGCCATCAATTGGAGTAAATCAACTGTTCATTTTAGCTCCAACATGCCAGGCCTAGCCAGACGTCAGTTGTGTTAAATTTTGAGTATGACAAAATGTTCTGGGGTAGGTACTTAGTTTATTCGTTTTGCAACTTCAAATCTAAGTCTAAGGAATTGCAAGGTCTTGTAGACAAGATAGAAAGCAAGCTCACGGGTTGGAAAAAAGGATCTCCATCAATGGTGGGCAAACTTGTTCTCCTCAAATCCGTGGTACAGTCTCTTCCCATGTTGACCATGCAAACATTTATCATCTCTAAGAGTATTTCCAAGAAAATAGATGGCCTTATGCAAGACTTTTTCTGGGGAGTCCAGTCGGATTAGAAACATTATCTGTATATCAAAGCATGGGATTTTGTGTGTAAACCCAAATGTCTTGGGGGGCGTTCGCCTTCGAAAGACACGAGAATGAACCTTGCCATGGTCAGCAAACTTGGGTGGAATTTGAACTCTGCGGGCAGCAGTACTTGGGCAAAAATTATCAAAGCTAAACACCTACGTGAAAGGCGAGTGTTGGATTTTGAACAAACGACCCGAAGTTTGTCTTAGATATGGAATAATCTCCAAAAGAGCTGTCAATTGTTAAAAAAAGGCTTGTGCTATCAACTTGGTCACCACTCTACGACGAGGATATTGGTGACCCCTAGCCCCACAAACTGTCGGATAACATACTTGCTAATGACATCCACATACCTCCAGAATTGATTCTCGTGTAGGACCTAATGCAACTGGATGGCAAAAGCTGGAATGGAAACTTGATCTCATCCTTTTTCCCTAGTCTTGTCAGCAACCACATTATGAATACTCCAATCTTAGATTCGGAGCAAGACACTCTTGTATGGCACCCTCCACGATATGGGCCTTCTCGGTCCATTCCACCTACAGACTGATACTACAAGAGAAACGTTACTCCATTAACAATGCTCGTAGTTCCTTCTGAAAGCTGGTCTGGAATCCAGCATTGCACGATAGACACTAGACTTTACTGTGGAAGTTAGCTGCTAATGCCCTGCTCCCTCTAGACAAAGTTGGCCCGTACCTCATTCTTAATAACATATAGATTTATACATTTTGGACCCTCTCTACTTAGATTTTAACACATCTCTCTACTATTCTTATGACTTTTATGTATTATTTGGATTATTATGCTTTAATAAGATTAATATTAAATTGTTGGGTTTCTTAATTATTTTTTTTTATTCTTTCAGGCCCAAGTCCAAAGGAAGTTAGAATGGATCTCATGTTATAATTTTAGTGAAGCCTAATATGCAAGAGATATGGGCTAAGTGAGTTAGAATTGAAAGGGCCTGTGAAGTCTAAGAGAAAGGGAGAGAAAACCCTAAAAGATGGAAAGGAGGCAGATAAAAAGAAGAAAAAAAATCAGATTATACCTGGGTTTGAAAATTAGAGAGCAAAGAAGAAAAACTCGGATTTGAAGGAGAGATTTTCAGAAATCATGCAGCTTAAACACCTTGTAATCGGTCTAAGGGAAGATGCTTCTAGGGCAGTTCATAGTTCCAGTACATCATTTAAGTTGGGTTTTAATTTGATTTTTAGATTTGATTGTGTTGTTTATGACATTGAATGATTATTGTTTGGGCTGAATTTTTGAGATTGAGTTTAGTTTTGTTGGCGATTGTTAACTGAACTTATGCGATTATCTCTTTTTAATTGCTTTCAAATTTGAATTTTTCATGGATTCATGGATTGCTTTGATGTTCACGGATCTTATATTAAACATGAGTTGATGAATTAAGCGATTGTCTAGGAAATCTATTAGTGCTTAATCGAATTCTAACAGATTGTTTGTAAGTGATCAGAATTCTAATTTGGGATTTTAAATTAATATTCAATCAAGAGATCAAATTAGTAACTCGAGAATACTAGGAAGAACGAGGAAGAATTAAATTGGAGCATCAACCCTAGACTGATTACATTTTTTCATTATTGATTTACATTCTATTTCATCTTGTTTATTTGTCTTTAAATTTCGTTAACATAAAACCCCCCTTTCTCTACTTTAATTGATATTAGTGGTTTCTTTGATTTGATTTAACGATTGAGGCTTCCTTGGGAGATGACCTGGTGGACACTATATTGCTTTCCAGTTTTTCAAATTAATCTTGGCCGGTTTGACGATAGCTACGAATTTAATCCTTTACCAAATCTCCCAACCACCACTTGCTATCTGTGTGGTACATCCCCTGAAAGTCTTCATCACCTACTGCTGACCTGCTCTTCTATGCGACTTCTTTGGTGGAACTCCCTATGGCAGCTGAGGATTCATAACTTCCAAGACCTCAGCTCTGCTTAATAGATCGAAACTATCATAGGTCCTGAGAACCCAATCATTTGGATGAAGTTGACAAGGAGAAAATGAAACACTTCTTCATGGCAAGTTTCAAACAGTTATAGATGGAGCGAAACCATGCATGGTTAAGCAGAGCCCCCTGATTGAACGGAAGTATCAAAGGCAATCAACAGAACTGGATTCAAGTATTGGACTGCCGTTCCAATAGAACTGGTAATCGAAAATCTCGCGGGAGCTTTACTGCCCAAATGAAATGGAAACCCCCTCTTCCGAGTCAGCTAAAAATTAACTTCGATGTTGCTTTTAAAGATGGAATCACTACCACTGGAGTAATCTTACGCAATTCTATTGGGATGATCATGGGAGCTTGGGTCAGCCACTTTGTCACGGATAATCCCTTCTGCGCTGAAGCCGAAGTGGCTATCCAAGCTCTTAACGCCGCAGCAGCTTACCCCAATGATGTTGTGTTCCTGGAAGGTGATGCATTTAACGTAATCATGGCACTTTATGACCTTGATGACTTTGTGGACTGGAAAGGCAGAGTGAGGATTCATCTGGGCGGACACCTTCTCCACTCCCATTACTACTGGCAACTTAATTATTCCCATCGCGAATGTAATAGAAGTGCACATTTCCTTACTCAGTGGGCTATTCCTTTTGATTTTTGCGACTTTGTAGAGCCTTCCCTCCTCCACCGTCCATTTGGTGTGATATGGGTGGCACTCTATAACTTTTATTTGTCCGAGCTCATTCTATTTTGTCTATTTAATGAATTTCGACAATGACCAAAAAAAAAAAAAAAAAAAAAAAATGCTCTAACCCACACTTTATGCTAGTTTCTTTTCTTTTTTTTTTTTTCCCTTTGACTTTGTGTGTAATTTTTACATTATTTATTAGTGGTATATTTGCATGTATGGGGTGTTCTTTTCTTTCTTTTGTATTTTCTTCTTTTTTTTTTGGGTAATTTTTTTTTCTTTTGTATTTTTCTTCTACTAACATATATAAACATATGTATATATTGTAGTATATGTATATGGGGTGAGAGTGGGGCATGCTTTGAACAATAATTATGTATTGAATGAGGAAACACCATTTTTAAATATTTTTGCTGTTCTAGTTTCCTCCATTGTACAACTGTAACACTCTCTCTAGAGTACTCTTTCAGTCTGCTCCCACTAAGAGGCTTTTGAGAACTTCCTTCGATTCTAGCTTAGATTCAGAGTTGTGGGTTGTCTTTTTTTTTCTTTTTTTTCCAGTCTTAGGTGAGTTTTTGTCTTCTGACATTCCATGTGAGCTTTCCCTAAGTAGTTTGAGGAAACTTAGGAAGTAGATTTCTGATTTATTCAAGTAAATTGAAGAAATATATACTTTTTTCCTGTTTCTTTTGGCTTGTTGAGATTTTGGTTCTTGGAATATATATATTTTTTAATGTATTTAGATGTGGATTTAGGTAACGGGGTTCGTTTATGCTTTCGAACTTTAGCTTGTAATGGGTTTTCTCTTTCATTTGATTCTTTCGCATTAATGTTAATTTTTAGATATTGAACACTTCTTGGGCAAAGCCAAATCCTTTAGTTCGTTCTCTTTTAGAGTAATACATTAAACATTTACTTTGCATTCTTTCCCGATAATTATTGTTTAAAGATAATGTGTTTTTTGTTTGGGTCCACCAGCCAGATTAAAGATCGGTAACGTTTATGTTCTGGTGAATATCTTGTGGTTTGGCTGTATCAATAGCTTGTCTCTTGTGCTCCGCCATTTTTTGACCATAAACTTGTATGCTTTATTGATTTAGAGCTGGTTTGTTTAGCTATCTGATAGAATATTAAGTTCTATTCACAACTTCCAGGCGCTACCTGATTCTTTCTAGGTAGTGTAGGTCTGTTGAGTGTCATCTACCTATCTTATTTGGGTGAATATGGTTGGGGCAAAAGTTTTGAGTTACTAAGAAAGGGCTTAATATGGTTGCGACGGTCAAAGAGAAGCTGAAGGCAGTTTAGCTGTTACATTGGTGGAGATTTTGTACTAGAGTACATATAGGTGCTCAAAAAAAATCAAATTCATGGTGGTACAATACCACTAAGAAGTGGTATTTTTTTTTTTTTTTTTTGTCAGTAAATTGGAAGAATTTTGTTTGTTTTTAAATGTGAACGAATCTGCTCGAGCTGTAGTTTCACAATTAATAAGCTTGTGTTCTTGCTAGTTGAAAATTTTGCATCTTCCATGCCTTGGAACATTTGTGCTTTTTACTCATGAAAGCATTATTTTGTCATTGTGGTTATACTTTTCTTGCTCACTATCTACTGAGCTATCGACTTCTAAAGTGGCCTCTGAGTTTTGACAAACTGATGATAGTATGGACATTTGCCAAAAAAGAGAAAAAGGAAAAAAAAAAAACAAGACGCATTGGATTGTTGTAATAATAATGGAAAAAGGTGGCTGGGGAGACAATTAATTGGAGACTCAGGTCATAATGATGATACTGTTACTGCGGTTTAAAGGAAGCGAAGGAATTTCAACGTACTAGATAAAGAAGAAATGTACAATTACACTAATGATCTAAGACGGCATCAAATATGGCTTTCTTGAATTCTTAATTCAACATTGTTATAATATTAGAAATGATAATAGCAATTGAGAAGATAAAAGAAAACAAAAGAACACAAATTTAACGTGGAAACCCTAGAAGGGAAAAACTACGAGTACAGGAAAGGAAATTCAATATTGTCGAATCAAATTATAAAGGAGATCAAAGACTATGATCATAAAAATGTTATTATCAAAGGACCCTACAATACACATATATAGACTCCTCCCTTCATTCCTAAACCTATGTGGAATAGGAAAAGAAAGCAACTCCCAATAATATGGGCCCGACCCAAATAGAATTTGGGTCACAATTTGAATTCGGGTCACGATCTTTAATAATCTCCACCTTGACACAAATTTTGGAAGTGCAAGGCATGAAGACGAACTTCAATTTCAACAAAAATATTCTCCATCTTTTCCACAAAACCCCTAAGGGTATTATTCAACAACGAACACTAAACAAATCCAAGCAATGCTCAAACTTCGCTATAGGAAAGGACTTAGTCATTGATGATTGTTAATATATAACTCGCACCTACCCTAGAAGGCACTCTGGATGGTCCCAGTTCCTTTTGTGTTGTGAATCCCTTTAGCAAATCGGACTCTTCTCCGTTTCCCTAAAATGCAGTGCTCACAAAACTTCAGTTTACCAATGCTTTGCCCATCAGGAAGTCCTCTTCTGCTCAATTCAACCATACCGTTCTCATTCATATGCCCCAAAAGTATATCCCAAAGTCTGGTAATATCCGATAACATATGGATTTATGTACTTTGGACTCTCTATGCTTAGTATTTAATACATCTACACTACTATTCTTGTGATTTTTATGTATTATTTTAGTTTATCAAGATAATTTGGATTATTAAGCTTTAATGGTTTTGATATTAAATTATTGGGCTTTTAATTATGCTTTTACTTTATTTTATTTCAGGTCCAACTCCAAATAACCTAGAATGGGCCTCATGTTACAACTTTTTGAAGACCTAATAGGCAAGCAGATTTGGGCCAGAATTAGAGGGGCTCGTGAAGCCCAAGAAAAAAGAGAGAAAACCGTAAGAAGACTTAGAGGAGGGCAGACAAGAAGAGAGGCACGAATATGATTAGAGAGACTTCAGAAATCACAAGGAGAGAAGAGAGAAATCGCGGAGAAGAAGATTCTATAATGGCAGAGTAAAAATTCTTGTGATCAGTCCAAGGGAAGAGGGTTCCAGAGCAATTCAGAGTTCTAGGACGTTATTGATTACGGGTTGTAATTTGATTTTCAGATTTGCTTTCATTGATTCATGAGATTGAATATTTAGTCGTTTGACAGGATTTTATTAAGATTGGATTTAGTTTTATTGACGATTATTGATTGAACTTGTGCAATAATCTCTATTTAATTGTTTTCAATTCTGAATGCATCATGGATTCATGATGTATCTTGATTTTTCACGAGTCTTGAGTTAATCGAGAGTTGGTGGATTAGGCGATTGTCTAGGAAATCATACTAGTGTTTAATTGAATTCTAATTAGTAGGTGATTGGAATATTAATTAGGGATTCCATTTAGTATCAAGGGATTAGATTAGCTATTCGAAAATATTTAGAAGAACGAGGAAGAATTAAACTCGCACTCAACCCTAGACTAATCACGATCTATCATTCTTATTAGCATTCAATTTCATCTTTTTTATTTCTTTTTAAATTTTCATTAAACATAAAACTTCCTCCCCTTTCAACTTCAATTGAGATTAGTGGGTTCTTAATTTTGATTTAACTATTAGATCTTCCTTGAGAGATGACCTGGTGAACATTATATTGCTCATAGTTTCAATTAATATTGGCTGGTTTGACAACAACCGCAAATTTAACCCTTACCAAGATTTTGGCGCCATTGCCAGGGACTAAAGCTAACATTCATAATTTAGAGACACAAATTGGTCAACTTGCTACCCACATTAATGAGATAAAAGGCCAGGGATCTGGACAACTAACTTCCCAATCCGTACCCAACCCAAGAGGCAATGTGCGTGTTGTTACTTTGAGAAGTGGGAAGGAGGTAAGAGATCCAGCAAATTCTTCAACAGAACTGACGTGGAATGATGAACTGCTCCCTTCAAACCAAGCACCAAATCATGAATCAAAAGAAAACAAGGTTGTAGATTCCACTCGTAAACCCCTACCATTTCCGAATAGAGTTACTCAGTCCAAAAAACATGCTGAGACAGAATTGGAAAAAGAGATCATAGATACATTCAAGTGAGTAGAAGTGAACATCCCTTTATTAGAAGCAATCAAGCAGATTCCTAAGTATGTTAAGTTCCTAAAGGAATTGTGCACCAACAAGAGGAAGCTAAAGGGGAATGAGAAAATCAGTTTGGGAAGAAATATGTCAGCACTGATCCAGCCAAGAATGCCTACCAAGTGCAAAGATCCTAGTACATTTACCATACCTTGCACAATAGGAAAACTTCAGTTTACTAATACTATGTTGGATTTAGGTGCTTCAATAAATGTTACGCTTTACTCTGTTTTTTCTTCCTTTCAAGTTGGAGAGCTAAAACCTACAGGTGTAGTGGTTCAACTTGCAAATAGGAGTACAACATATCCCACAACAGTTTTGGAAGATGTTATGGTAAGAGTGAAAAACCTCATTTTTCCTACTAATTTCTATGTCTTAGAGATGGAAGATGACAAGGTAAATAGACATGCACCATTAATTCTAGGTAGGCCTTTTTTGAAAATTGCTAAAACTCTGATTAATATGCATAATGGGACTTTAACCATGGAATTTGGTGATGATGTTGTTTATTTCAATATAGTAGATGTTATGAAACATCCCTCAGAGGATTATTCTATTTTTCAAGTAAATATGCTAGATTTGCCATTTGAGGATTTCTGTGTTGATGATTTGTGTATTGACTTGTTCTCTGCATTTCTTAATTTTATTGGCTTAGATGATACCATTGCTTGTTCTCACTACTGCCTTGGATCTAATTAGTGTTATGCATGTTCTGTAATTGAGGATTATATGAAATATGCTCAGTATGATGAAGTCCCTCATTTAAATTCTATTAGTTTTGTGGATGACAAGTGTTGTAGTGAACAGGTTGAAAGCATCACAGAGATAACATCCACCAAGATGGTTTCTTCCATTTAAAAACTACCCACACTAGAGCTTAAACCTTCACCAGACAATCTAAAGAAGGAGATAAATTACCAGTGATCATAGCCAACAACTTCCAACCCAAGCAAGAAGCTAAGTTACTTAGTTTATTACAAGATAACAATAAGCAATTGGGTGGGCACTAGCAGACATCCCTGGGATCAGTCCTTCCACACACGCGCATAGGATCCATTTAGAAGATGGAGCTAAAACAGTAAGACAATCTCAAAGAAGGCTTAACCCCATGATTCTGGATGTTGTGAAGAAAGATGTGAGTAAACTACTTTCTGCTGGCATTATTTACTCTATTTCTAACAGCAAGTGGGTGAGCCCAATACAGGTTGTTCCAAAGAAGACATGCATCACAGTTGTTAAAAATGAGAAGAATGAATTTATTCCTACTAGAGTGCAAAACAGGTGGAGAGTTTGTATCAATTATAGGAGGTTAAACAAAGTGACAAGAAAAGATCATTTTCCCTCCTATTTATTGATCAAATGCTAGAACGTTTGGTAGGTAAATCCCATTTCTATTTCTTGGATGGATTTTCATGTTATCACCAGATTCATATAGCTTAGAGGACTAGGAGAAGACCACATTTACCTGCCCGTTTAGTATGTTTGCATATAGAAGGATACCCTTTCGACTTTGCAATGCTTCAGGTACTTTCCAGCGATGTATGGTTAGTATTTTCTCTAATCTCTTAGAACATTGTATGTAAGTATTCATGGATGACTTTACTGTTTATGGAACCTCCTTTGATGAATGTTTAGATAACTTATGAGCTGTTTTGCAGATGTGCATTGAAAAGAATCTAGTGTTGAATTTTGAGAAGTGTCATTTCATGGTAGAGCATGGAATTGTATTAGGGTATGTAATTTTTAAGAATGGTATTCAAGTGGATAAGTCTAAGGTTGATATTATTGTCTTTACCCTACCTTACTTGTGTACGAGATGTGTGTTCTTTTCTTGGTCATGCAAGTTTCTACAAGAGATTCATCAAAATATCAATAAGATTGCACTTCCTCTTTCACAATTATTATAGAAGGAAGCTGATTTTATCTTTGATGACCCCTGCAAGGCATCGTTTGATGAGCTGAAAAGAAGACTCACTTCCCCACCTATCATTCAACCACCAAGATAGGACCTTCCCTTTGAGTTGATGTGTGATGCCTCAAATTTTGCTTTGGGGGCAGTTTTGTCCCAAAAGGTAGATAGAGTTTCTCAAGTAATAGCATATACTTCTATAACTTTGGATTCTGCTCAAGCCAACTACACTACTATAGAAAAAGAGTTTTTAGCTATAGTGTTTACTTTACATAAATTCCACCCTTATTTACTTGGTGCTAAAGTGGTTGTTTACTCTGATCATATAGCTTTGAAGTTCTTGCTGAAGAAACCTGAAGCAAAGCCAAGACTCATATGCTAGATGCTACATCTTCAAGAATTTGACATTGAGATCAAAGACAATAGTGGGGTAGAGAATCTGGTCGCAGATCATGTGAGTAGGATCATTCAACATTCTGATGAGTTAGATCAAATACCTCTTATAGACACTTTTCTAGATGAGCAACTTTATCAACTGGGAGGTAAGGATCCATACTATGCGAAAATTGTTAATTTTCTAGTTGCCCATGAGATTCCTGCACAATTTAGTAGGCACCAGGTTAATAAACTGAAGTGTGAATCTAAATATTATGTTTGGGATAACCCATACCTGTGGCGTATGTGCAATGATCAAATTATTAGAAGATGTGTTCCTGATTATGAGTTTTCCTCTGTCTTGAGATTATGTCATACACTTGCATGTGGTGGTCATTTTGGACCTTAAAGGATTGCTAGGAAAGTGTTAGATTCTAGACTATACTGGCCCACTTTATTTCACAATGCATATGATTATTGTAAAAGTTGTGCACGTTGCTAACACACTGGAAATATTTCTAGAAAGAATGAAATACCTCAACAACCATTATTGTTTTGTGAAATATTTGATGTTTGGGGTATTGATTTATGGGTCCATTTCCATGTTTTTTTGGTTTTGTGTATATTCTTTTAGCATGTGATTATGTTTCTAAGTGGGTGGAGGCAAAAACTACTAGTGCTGATGATTCTTCTGTGGTTGTACATTTTGTTAGAACTCAGATTTTCTGTAGGTTTGGAATTCCTAGGGTTATCATCAACGATCAGGGTACTCATTTTTGTAATAGGAATATGGAGGCTCTTCTTCGCAAGTATGGAGTTGTGTATAAGGTATCCATGTCTTACCATCCATAGACCAATGGCCAAGTAGAAATATCCAACCGGGAGATCAAACAAATTCTAGAAAAGACAGTCCAACCCAACTGCAAAGATTGGAATAAGAGATTAGATGATGCATTGTAGGCTTACCGTATTACATTCAAGACTCCCATTGGAATTTCCTCATACAGGATAGTGTTTGGAAAAGTTTTCCATCTACCAATAGAGTTAGAGCACAGGGCATACTTGGTAGTTAAGCACTATAACATAGATGTCACCCAGGTAGGTTCTCATAGGAAACTTCAACTTCAAGAGCTCAAAGAAATTAGATTAGGAGCCTATGAAAATTCCAGAATCTACAAGGAAAATATTAAGGCTACCCATGATAAGATGATTCGAAGAAGGAGTTCGTAGTTGGAGAAAAAGTCCTCTACAATTCAAGACTCAACCTAATGCTTGGTAAGTTGCATTCTAGGTGGGTAGGTCTATTTGTGGTTGCTAATGTTTATCCTTATGTTGCAGTTGAGATCATGAGTGAGACCACTAGCAAGAGTTTCATAGTTAATGGATAGAGAGACTCAAGTACTTTTATGAAAGTTTCCAGGAGCACATGGTGGAGGAGCTCCACCTTCAGTCTGCCACCTACATTTGACCCCACCAGGCTGTCTCTTTTCCCTTCTCTTATTTCCATTGTCCTATATTCACTTGTTTCTTGCTGATTAAAATTGAGGACAATGTTACATTTCAGTATGGGGGGGGGGGGAGGAACATCTTGTTATGCTTAATGCTAGTTTTAATAGTTTAAGGTCTACCTTTTTTTTTTTTTTTAATTTCATTTTTTTGAGTTTAATTGCTATTTTTTTTTTTTTTATTTTATTTTAGTGTGGCTATCTTAGTTTTTGGTTTGATTATTTATTTGTTTTGAAATCGTAGTGTAAGCAATCTAGGTTTGCGAATCTTTTTACATGACGGATAATTGATCTTGTCTTTGGAATACACGTCATTGACAATGGATTGGTTTAATTATGGATTGAATTAACATTGTTTGATTATATGCCTATGATATAAATTGATCAATAGCATACAAACTCTTGAAAAAGTTTGATTTTTTGAATCCTTGGAAACTTTGTGCTAGCTAGATTGTTGGAATTTTTCTAAAAATTTTTTAGCACAACCATGATTGATGAGTTGTTTGGTTTAGTGGACTATTTTTGTGTAAATTAAGTTATCTTTTGTAAATCTCTTTGGAACTCATAATTTTCTTACACAGTTACTGAAAATGAGTCATGTTTAGTGTGCCACGAGAATATATATATTATCAAAAAAATAAAAAAAAAAAAAAAAAAAAAAGGGGAAATTAGTCTGCGTCATAACCTTTGTTACTTGAGGACTGGTCTTGAAGGGCAACAAGCCTGGTGCCCTAAGGTCATGGAGGTCTAGAGTCACGGATTAGAACTCGTTACATTGGTAGCAAAGTATGTTATGGTTAAGTAGACATTGCATAGTTTCCTCTTGGAAAAGATTTTATATTTATGCAAATAAATAGTAGTATACTGAATCAAGGTAATGAATGGTGATTGTGAGATCAATTATGTTTCCAAAGACAATTGAATATCTTTATATTGATTCACATGGACTAGTCCTACAAAGTCAAATGATGAGTTTAGAATGGATCACACACACACTTAGAAATTCTTGTTAATCTAGTACGTGCTTAAGTGATATGTGATGAAGTAATATCATATTCTTCTTGCATTTTGTTTGGATGCGATCTATGAGGCAATTATAGTAGTATTGCTTGTTTGATCTATCTTTGCCAAGTAAATTGCCATGATTGATTTATGAAAATAGGAGATATTATCTTTGAGTGTTAAAGTTCAGTAGACTCTAGTTTTATTGTTTTGCTCAGGAGTGCAAAAATTAAGTGTGGGGGATTTGATAACATATGGATTTATGTACTTTGGACTCTCTATGCTTAGTATTTAATACATCTACTCTATCATTTTTATGATTTTTATGTATTATTTTAGTTTATCGGGGTAATTTGGATTATTAAGCTTTAATGATTTTGATATTAAATTATTGGGCTTTTAATTATGACTTTATTTTATTTTATTTTAGGTCAAACTCCAAATAACCTAGAATGGGCCTCATATTACAACTTTTTGAAGACCCAATAGGCAAGCAGATCTAGACCAGAATTAGAGGGGCCAACCCAAGAAAAAGAGAGAAAACCCTAAGAAGACTTAGAGGAAGGCGGACAAGAAGAGAGACACGAATATGATTAGAGAGAATTCAGAAATCACAAGGAGAGAAGAGAGAAATCGCGAAGAAGATTCTGTAATGGTAGAGTAAAAATTCTTGTGATCAGTCCAAGGGAAGAGGGTTCCAGTGCAATTCAGAGTTCCAAGACGTTATTGATTACAGGTTGTAATTTGATTTTCAGATTTGCTTTCATTGGTCCATGAGATTGAATGTTTAGTCATTTGAATGTATTTTCTTGAGATTGGATTTAGTTTTATTGACAATTGTTGATTGAACTTGTGCAATCATCTCTATTTAATTGTTTTCAACTCTGAATGCATCATGGATTCATGATGTATCTTGATTTTCACGGGTCTTAAGTTAATCACGAGTTGGTGAATTAGGCGATCGTCTAGGAAATCATACTAGTGTTTAATTGAATTCTATTTAGTAGGTGATTGGAATATTAATTAGGGATTCCATTTAGTATTCAATCAAGGGATTAGATTAGCAATTCGAAAGTATTTAGAAGAATAAGGAATAATTAAATTGGAACTCAACCCTAGACTGATTACGATCTCTCATTATTGTTAGCATTCAATTTAATCTTGTTTATTTGTTTTTAAATTTTTGTTAAACATAAAACTTCCCCCTTTCAACTTCAATTGAGATTAGTGGGTTCTTAATTTTGATTTAACGA
The DNA here is from genome assembly GCA_035583425.1 of Marsdenia floribunda. NCBI lineage: Eukaryota > Viridiplantae > Streptophyta > Magnoliopsida > Gentianales > Apocynaceae > Marsdenia > Marsdenia floribunda. Next base: position 16,695 of record JAXGGT010014155.1, read on the forward strand.
TTAGAGCTTTCTTGGGAGATGACCTGGTGAGCACTATATTAATTACTTCCAATTTCAATTAATTTTGGCCGGTTTGACAACAGCCGCGAATTTAATCCTTACCAATGTCACCATATGATAAGGAAGAGGAAGCAACGATTGCATCACTTGTAACTATTGAACCCTGCAAAACATAGAACTTGGTAGTCTTCATCTGCCCTTTCATCACCACGAAAGAGCCCTTGCTAATCTTCATGACACCACTCTCACATATGAAAAGTGCAACCAGAATCAAGAATCTACTCATTGATTGATTTAGGGTCGTCACCAGAAGTAATTAGGAGTTCATCCTCATTGTAGTCTTCTACTACATCAACTTCACCAGATTTTTCTGGTTGTTTTCCTCTTTGGTTAGAACATTCAATTCTTTTGCTCATATTTTGCAACTTATAACACTTAAAGTTAATATCTCCTCTCTTCTTGTAATACCTACACATTTTATCTCTATTTGCAGACTTCGACCTACCCCTAACATCACCAAAAGTCTGTTCTTATGTTCTACCGCGAACAATAAGACCTTCTGCCTAAGGTTTGGATCCAACTATAAGGTGTTTCACCTTTTCATATGAAAACATAGCATCATATACTTCATTAATGGTAAGTGTATCATGACTATACAGAATAGTGTCTCTGAAGGTCTAATAAGAGGGAGGTAATGAATATAACAAAATTAACCCTAGATCCTCTTCATCATACTTAACTTCCATTGTCTCTAAATCTAAAACAATTTCCTTAAAAATAGTTAAGTGATCTTCCAGAGACGTACCTGCTTCATATGCAATTTGCTAGTTAGACTTTTTGTCATACAAACTTGCTCCAATTTCAACCATAATGTAGCGACAGTCTTTTCGTTCAACACATCTTGTAAAATTTGATTCGACAGATGCAGATGAATCTAAGATAGGGCTTTTCGATCCTTACATTGTTTCTCCTAGAGGTCCAAAACAAAGGCATTTAATCAAACCTTAACAAGGCATCGCCCAAATCCATCTGTGAGAGAATCATTCGCATCTTTACCTGCCACAATGAAAATCTGGTGTTGTGATCTAATAGCAAAATATCATACTTTATAGTTGACATTATCGAACAAATCAAAACTAAACTTGGTTACTTTGATACTAGTTTGTTATCAAATTAGGAATAATAATGGCAATCGAGAGGACAAAAGAAAATAAAAGAACACATAGATTTAACGTGGAAACCCTAGAAGGGAAAAAACCACGGGCATAGGAAAGAAAATTCAATATTGTCGAATCAATTTACAAAGGAGATCAAAGAATATGATCATAAAAATGCTATTATCAAAAGACCCTACAATACACGTATATATAGACTCCTCCCTTCATTCCTAAACTTATGTGGAATGGGAAAAGGGGTAAGTTCCTTCTCCCTCTATTCCTAAACCTATGTGAAATTGGAAAAAGAGCAACTCCCAATAATATGGGTCCAGCCCAAATAGAATTTGGATCACAATTTGAATTTGGGTCACGATCTCTAACAGGCATGATATCTGCTGATAATGAACTATACATCATTCTACTCAATTTTACAAAATAAGAAGTAATATTTTTATACCTGTGCATGATCTTGTTAGGGTTGGTTTTCTCTATTTATTGCATTTGGCGTAGTTTTAGCCCGCTGCAGTCTACTCTCTATTCTGATTAATCTAATAATGGAGACAACTTGAATTCTCTAATTTTCT
>JAXGGT010014166.1:0-18423 GCA_035583425.1 Marsdenia floribunda
TCATTAGGGGTGTGTTTGGATAATTACTAGAAAAAAATGAGTTATTAGAGACAACTTTCATTCACTCACTTTTTTTTAAATGAATTTTATATTAGAAAAAGTGGGATTAAATATATAAGTTTTATATGTGTAATAATTATGTGTATAAAAAAATATTTTTTTGGGAAAATATGTATAAGAGTGATTTTATTAATAATATAAATTTTGTTAAATAAGGCGAGTCTGCAAATTTTATAAATATATTTTTGAATTGAAAAAAAAAAATGATGACAAAAATATTGGGAAACTGAAATTCTTACTTTCTTTTTTAATTCAATTCTTATCTAAACACAGTCCAATTGTTGAATCAAACCATACAATATAAATATCCTTTTTAAGTATCAATTAATTCGACTAATAAATTAACATTTATTTAGATTTTAAAAATATTACATTTACTTATTACATTTTAAATTCAAATTATTTTTTAGACATGGTGTTATATAAATTTATTACAATAATTTATTTTTTCAATTTAAATTTATATTTTAATATTTGAAAACATACTATATGTAATAAGAACAAAATATATCAAAGGCAAATTAACATAAATAGTCCCCAAATTATTTATATTTGTTAAAATTGGTCCCTATTCTATTTTTTTTTTAATTAAATTAATTCATAAACTATCTTAACTGTGTGAAATTGGTCCTTTTGTCAAAAAAAATTTGGTTAACTCGCTGTTAATCCCAAAAAAACAAAACATGCTCAAGGTTATTTTTGTCTTTTCCATTTTCAAACAAAAAAAAAAAATTGAAAAATCCTTTTACTTTTTCTTCTTGTACAAGTTGGGTTGCTCTTTTCCAAAATAGTGAGAGCAAATTTAGATATTATTAGCATTTGGGGAGATCTGGTCGTGGAGTAAGGAGCTTTTGACTCGAAAGCTTTCCAACTGAGACATGCCATGCCATCTTAATCCCCAACTTGTTTGGACTTCAAGGTGGCAATGCCTGAACCAAACTCCTGGATTATCAGGCATGAATCGAATTGTAACCCATCCACCCGAGGGAACACGGACGGTGTTTCTCTTGATCGGATCAACAAGGTTGAAGTTCTTTGGGTCCTTATCAGGATCATAATTCCTAAATCCCTGGCCAACCAAGAAGAAGTTAAAACCATGGAGATGAAGAGGATGACTTTCAGCCCCGATAAAAAGTACCATTACTTTGGTTGCATTTACCACCATGGTATTATTTGGAGGATTTCTAGTATAATTGAACCAGCAGTGGAGTTCGGGCTAAATATGGCTTTTGATTGACAAAAGTAATGAGATTGGAGAAGGGTTGTTGTTGGTTTTACAAAGGATATGTTGCTGACTGATACTACAAATTTAGTTCCAATTAGACCTTGGCAACCTTGGGTCTAATTGCAAGGATTTTTTCCAAAAACCGACGGTGAAAAAGAAACGTTTGCCCACATTTTGAGGAACATTAGCAGGGAATTTAGAACTTGCTAAACTACAAAATCTATTGGTGAAATTGGTGGAAAAATCTTCTTCTTACCTCTTCTTCTTCAAGCTTTGTTGATCTTTTGCGAGAGGAAGAATGTATTTTTTTTTTTTTTTTAAGTTTGAAATTTGAAAAGACAAAAATGCCCTTTAGCATCTAATTTTCTTCTTCTTATTTGATAACTAATCTCCATCAAATATAAAATGTTCATCTATACCATAATTAAATAATTCTGACTTAAATTATGGACTAATTGTAAATTGATTTTCCGACATTTGATATTGTTAAATGCACATGATACATATGCTACATATGGTTTAAAGAACTATATAATTTAAAATGCCTGCATTTATCACTTCTGTTTGTCGATCTAATGGCTATCTATTATTGGATAATAGATTATTTTGGAGAAAAGAATTAATAGAACTGAAGAAATTCGAACATAAAAATAATGGTAAATCACACTTGATAAATCTACTCAAAAAATGTATAATCTTCCGTTCATAAACCTATCTTGGGATGTAAATAATTACAAACTTTGAATCTGTATATATACACGCTCAAAAGCAATACGTGAATTGTGTGGATGCTAGATGCTATCTCCATAACATGATGAAAATCTGCAAGAAGAAATAGAAACTAGCAAAGTTTTCTCTATCTCTGTGGTAGAACCCTTTTGAACAAAAGAGATCAAGTAATCCAAGGCAAGGGCTACACTATTTGCTGCAGTTGCTCCTGAGATTTTTGTCAGAATCATGACAATAAAATCTACTTTTGAAGTATGGAATTTTTTGAAGGAAGAGTATGAAGGAGATGAGAGGATTAAGGGAATGAAAATTCTGAATCTCATCAGAGAGTTTGAGCTTCAAAGGATGAAAGATTCTGGGACAGTAAAGGAATACTTTGACAGACTGCTTGGAATCTCAAACAAAGTAAGATTGCTTAGCTCTGAATTTTCTGATTGTAGAATAGTTCAAAAAATCCTTGTAACAGTACCTGAAAGGTTTGAAGCTACTATTTCCACACTTGAAAACACTAAAGATCTGTCAAAAATTAGTTTGGCAGAATTACTGCTTTGCAGGCACAAGAACAGAGAAGACTCATGAGATCTAAAGGATTTGTCAAAGGAGCACTAGCTGCAAATACTCAAGGTAGAAAAGAGAAGAAGTACGATGGAAACAAAAAAGGAAACTCTACTTTTGTTTCTCCTAACAACAATAGGGGAACAAAATCTGATTTTCCTCTATGTAAACATTGTGGTAAAAAAGGTCATCCACCTTTAAAATGTTAGAGAAGACCAGACCAACAATGTGAAAAGTGCCAGAAAATAGGACATCACAAAAGAATTTGTAAGAGCAACATCCTATGACACAAGTAAATCTACAGCAAAAGAATGTTGCTCAGGTTGCAGGCGAGGAAGAAGAAGAGCAACTCTTTGTAGCCAGCTGCTTAGCAACCTACTCTTCAAGTGAGAAGTGGTTGATTGACAGTGGTTGTACCAACCACATGACTTTTGATCGTAACTCTTCAAGGAATTGGACACCTCAATTACTTCAAAAGTTAAGATTAGTAATGGGGAGTACATTGCAGTCAAGGGAAAAGGCACAGTAGCAATTGAAAGCATTTGAGGTACCAAGCTCACCAAAGATGTATTATTTGTAACTAATATCAGTCAAAATGTGTTGAGTGTTGGAAAATTGATTTAGAAAGGTTTCAAAGTTATTCTTGAAACAAGTCAATATTTAATCAAAGATGTTGAAGGAAACGATGTGTTTAAAATAAAAATAGAAGGGAAGAGCTTTGCACTTGATCCATTAGAGGAGGAGCAAACAACATTCTTTGCATCGAAAGTTCACACAGAAGTTTAGCACAAGAAGCTTGGGCACTTTAATCATAAAGCTGCAGTAATTTTGCAGAGGAAGGAATTGGCACAAGGTATTCCTTACCTTGAATCTGAAATTCCAAATTGTAAAGTTTGTCAACAAGGAAAACAGTCAAGACTTTCTTTCAAACAAGCAACTTGGAGAGCTATTGGAAAGCTGCAGTTGATACACACTGATTTGGCCAGATCTCACAAAAATCCATCTCTCAATGGGAGTAGGTATTTCCTAATTTTCATTAATGACTATTCTAGAATGTGTTGGATTTATTTTCTTAGATTTAAGTCTGAAGTTGCTAGAGTCTTTCAAAAATTCAAGTGGTGGATTGAAACACAAAGTGGTCACATAATTCAAATTTTGAGATTTGATAATGGCAAGGAGTACACTTCAAGTTGATTTAATCTATATTGTGAAGAATCGTGGATTGAACATCAACTCAATGCTCCATATACTCCACAACAAAATGGAGTCAGTGAGAGAAAGAATCGTACTATAATGGAAATAGCTAGATGCTTGATGTTTGAAAAAAATTTTGACAAGGGAATATTGGGCAGAAGGAGTACAAACTGCTATTTTTCTTCTCAATAGGTTGCCTATAAAAGTTGTAGTTGGAAAAACTCCATATGAAGCATGGTATGGTTTTAAACCTTCTTTAAAAAATCTCAAAGTATTTGAATGTTTGTGTTTTGTTTATGTTCCACAGATAAAAAGGGATAAATTGGATAAAAAGGCAAAAGCATGAATTTTTGTTGGTTACAGTACATAAAATCTCTAAAGCTTATAGAATTTTCCAACCAAACACTAAGAAAATTTTAATAAGCAAAGATGTACATTTCATGGAGAATAAGGAGTAGGATTGGAAAGGAAAGCAATCAACGTTGGTTCCTGACCAAGTTCCAACGTTACAACTCAAAGAAGATGAGTTGATTGATGATATTCCTATTAGAGGTATGAGACCACTTTCTGACATTTATCAAAGATGCAGTATAGCTCTATTTGAACTTGCAGATTTTTGGGAAGCTGAAAAAGAACTAAAATGGATTATTACAATGAAGGAAGAACTCACGATGATTGAAAAAAATCAGAATTGGAAGTTGGTGAAAATACCAACAAATAGAAAAGTGATTGGAGTAAAGTGGGTATTTAGAACCAAGTTAAATCCTGATAACTCAATCAACAAGCACAAAGCTAGGCTTGTTGCAAAAGGGTATACTCAAATTTTTGGTGTTGATTTTTTTGATACTTTTGCTCCTGTTGCTAGACTAGAAACAATCAAATTGTTGCTTGCAATAGTTGCTCAAAAGGGTTGGAAAGTCCATCAATTGGATGTTAAATCGGCATTCCTAAATGGTTTCTTGGAGGAGGAGATTTATGTTGAGCAACCTGAGGGTGGTTTTATTGCTAAAGGGCATGAAGATGATGAATACTTACACAAGAAGGCTTTGTATGGATTGAAACAGGCTCCAAGAGCTTAGTACAACAAAATTTATGAGCACTTAATGCAATTAGATTTCAAAAAAAGCCTTAGTGAAGCTACTCTTTATGTCAAAGGTTATGTAATAAATTTCGTAATTGTTTCAGTATATGTGGATGATTTGTTGATTACAAGAAGTAATGAAGAACTTGTGAGACAATTCAAAGAAGTTATGAAGCAAATCTTTGAAATAACAAATTTGGGAGAGGGGACTTATTTCCTTGGAATGGAGATAAATCAGAAAAATGAAGAAATGTTTATTTGTCAATCAAAGTATGCTAAGGAGATTCTTAAAAAATTCAAAATGGATGAATGTAAAAGTGTTGATACTCCAATGTGTCAAAAGGAGAAGTTGAGTAAGGAAGACGAAACTAAGAAGGTTGATGAAGCTTTCTATAGAAGTCTAGTAGGTTGTTTGATGTATCTAACATCAACAAAACCAAACATCCTACATTTTGTAAGTATATTATCTAGATTTACAAATTGTGCAACTAAAACACATCTTAGAGCTGCCAAAAGAGTCCTTAGATATGTTAAAGAGACATTGAATTATGGAATCAAATTCAGTTCAAATCAGGATTGTGTTTTGCAAGGCTACTCTAATAGTAATTAGGGAGGTTCACAAGATATGAAAAGTACTTCAGGATATTGTTTTATGCTTGGTTCGAGAATTTTCTCATGGAGCTCCAAGAAAAAAAATACTGTGGCACAATCTACATTAGAAGCTGAACTTATTTTAGCCATTGCTGCTGCACATCAATCTTTCTGGTTAAGAAAAGTGTTAGTGGATTTGAATTTGAAGCAAGAAGGAAGCACAGAAGTATTTGTTGATAATCAAGCTGCAATTTCTATCCCTTGTGATCCTATTTTTCATGGGAAAACTATGCACTTCAATATCAAGTTATTCTTCCTTGGAGACATGCAAAAAGATGGTTCAATCAGTTTGAAGTACTATAGGTATCCTCTTCAACTAGCTGATATATTTATGAAGCTGTTGCCAAAAAGTAACTCTGAGTCTCTTAGATAGAAAATTGGAATTTGTAGTAGCCAAAGCTAGGAGGAGTGTGTTAGGGTTAGAAACGCACACACACGAGCAATTACAAGAACGAAAGTAAACAACAATAATTGAAAGAGACACAGAGATTTACGTGGTTCGGTCAAAACAGACCTACATCCACATCTGCACTAGAAGTATTTCATTCGCACTTAGGGTTTACAAGTTACATGAGTATTTCAAATAGGAATCAACGACTGGGCCGGGCCAAATGTAATACAAATGTCATGCCCAAAAACTAATTTTCCTTCCAGGGGCGCTGCCCCTGGAAAAACCCGCAAGGGGCTCTGCCCCCTTGACCCCCGCCGAGGCGCTAGCGCCCTCGGACTCTAGCTCGGTGACGAGCTTCGCGCCTCATTGGCAGTCAAGAGTTACTGGCGATTATCAGACTCCACATACTCAACAGAGTGTTGAATTGTGCTTCAACTGTTGCAATCTTTTCACATGTTATTTTATTTTCTTAGTTGCTTAACTGTTTCAAGTTAACTAGCCAATAGTTGTTTGCTGACTTTTAGGAAGTGGTTAGTCATGGGAATGTGTTTTTCATGAAGCCCTAATTTTCTTTTTCTCAGTTATTTTTTACTCTATTTAAAGTTGTTATCAAAAAAATAAAAAGCAAAGAATTTCCAACAAAGTATATTTCATTTTCTTCTTCTTATTTGATAACTAATCTCCATCAAATGTTCATCTATACCATATTTAAATAATTCTGAGTTAAATTATGGACTAATTGTAAATTGATTTTCTGACATTTTGATATTGTTAAATGCACATGATACATATGCTGCATATGGTTTAAAGAACTATTAATGTAAAATGCCTGCATTTATCACTTCTGTTTATCGATCTATTGGCTGTCTGTTATTGGATAATAGATTATTTTGGAGAAAAGAATTAATGGAATTGAAGAAATTCGAACATAAAAATTATGGTAAATCACACTTGATTAATCTGCTCAAAAAATGTATAATCTTCTGTTCATAAATCTATCTTGGGATGTAAATAATTACAAATACTGAATCTATATATATACACTCACAAGCAATACGTGAATTGTGTGGATGTTGGATGCTATCTCCATAACATGATGAAAATCTACAGGAAGAAATAGAAACTAGCAAAGCTTTCTCTATCTCTGTGGTAGAACCCTTTTGGACAAGAGAGATCAAGTAATCCATGAACTCAGCTTCACATGGGATTGTGATAGATCTATCTCTGGCGAGTCCATACTCTTCTTCTGCCATTCTAAAGAGCTCTATAAAGATGTAATTGCTGAGGTAAGGAATGGGGAAAGAGTACCGCTTTTGATCGACTGTGTAAACTACAACATGGCCTTTTTCTGCTGCGTGGAATGATGAAGATGATGAACAGGTGCTACTAGTCCTGGCATTCAATATCTTCAGTCCTGGCAAGGTTACATGTTTCCTTCCAAGGGCAGCTTTTCTCTGCCACTTTCTGGCAACTCTGATGAGTTTTCTGGAGCTGATGATCATGACTGATTTACTGATATGAAGAAAAAGTGAATGAGATTAGAGCTTTATGGAATCAATTGACTTTATTTGCCTTTGATGAGATGAGTTGATGAAGTGGATGAGAAATCTGAAGTATATATGTATATAGCTATATTTGTCAATGTCACGTTGCCTGCTTGATAGATAAATTATTCGTGACGGAATTATATCATGGTGCTTAGGCCACCTTACCCATTGTGTACATGTTGCACCGCAAGCTTTAATTGATCAGGCATGGGACAAACATATCACAATTCCATGTGAAGCTGACTCCATGGATTACTTGCTCTCTGTCATCCAGAGGAGAGCCACAACAAAAGTGGAGAAAGCTTTACCCCTTTCCATTACAGATTATAGATGTTCATCAAATTGTATAGTTGATCAAGTGATCAAGATTAACTAGTGTTCTTTAATAAATTTTTTTTGAGTTGATAATAATACGTAAATACATTAGTTCTTGTTGAAATTTACAAAAAAAAAATACAGGTTCTCTTACAAAGTTAAAGGTTCTCGTTAATGATTGATGAGTGGTCCTCCATAAAAGATATATAGAGGTTACAAAGTCCATATAATGAGAAACAATATCTAACATCTTATTATTTCATTTTAGCTATCTAAAAATAACTATACATTTCAAAGTATAAAATATACAAATTAGCATCAGAGTTTGAGTTGAAGATGTAGTATTAGTTCAAGTGATACTTAAACTTGTGTTGGAGTTAGAGTTTAAGTTCAAGTTCGAGACGGCGTTAGAGTTGAAATCAGAATCAGAGTTCTAGTTAATTAAAGTCCAACTCAGAGTTGAAGATTCTAGTCAAAGTTCAAGTTCGAGTACTTGTTTGAGTAAAGATACTTATTAGAAACAGTTTTTAACTTAAAAATCATCAAGATCTAGTAATTTCTTCAAAATCGGAGTTCAAGTTCGATTGTAGAGTTTTTAAACTCATCAAGATTTAGTAATCTCTTCAAAATTTGTGTTCAAGTTGGAATAGAGCTAGAGATACCTAGTTGGGAGTTTTCATCTTTATAGTAATCGAGATTTAGACGTCTTTTTGAAGTCAAAGTTCAATTTCAAGTAGAGTTAGAGATACTTATTAGATAGAACTTTCATTTAAATACTCATCATAATTTAGGAGTTTAAGTAGAGTTAGAGATACTTATTAGAGAGAAGTTTCATTTTAATACTTATCAAAATTTTGGTGTCTTTTTGAAGTTAGAGTTTTGAGTAGAGGTGGAGATACCTAATAGAGAGAGTTTTCATCTCAATTCTCATCGAGATTTAAGTGTCTTTTCAGAGGAAGAGTTTGAGTTTAATTAGAGTTAGAGATAATCAATAGAGAGAATTTTCTTCTCAATACACATCGAGATTTAGCCATCTCTTCAAAGTCGGAGTTCGAGTTCAAGTAGAGATAGAGATGCCTAGTAAAGAGAGTTTTCATCTTGATTACTCATGAAGATTTAAGCATCATTATGAAGTAAGACATCAGGTTTATTTTAGAGTTAGAGATAACTAGTAACGAGAATTTTCTTCTTGATACTCGTCGAGACTAAGCTTCTCTTGAAAGTCAGATTTTGAGTAGAGCTAGAGATACCTAATAGAGAGGGTCACTCATCTCGATACTCATCGACATTTAAGCATCATTCAATGTAAGAGCTGAAGATCAATTAGAGCTATAGATATCTAGTAAAGAGAGTTTTTTTTCTTGATATTCATCGATATTCGACTCTTTGAAGTCGGAATTTGAGTTCGAATAAAGTTAAAGATACCTAGTAGGTAGAGAGAATTTTCATCTTGATACTCATCCAAATTTAGTCATCATTGATATCATAATTTGTTCTTCTTATTTTTGATTACTTCCTAAACATACCAAACACCAAGTTTTTCTATCTTAATGTATCTTAAGAAGTAAACCTCCTAGAGCATGTAATAGAAAAGAGCATGCTTATTGAAAATATTATTAGAAGCCCCAAGCGTTAGTAATGTACAAAATGAATTTCTTAGGTTGAATTTAGTAATAACCCTGCTGAATGAATTTAGAAAATGCGGTTTCCTTCAGTAACTTCAGAATAGCATTAAACCTCCCAAGTGCCCGAATATTTATTGCTATGGAATCATATGCATTCATCTAACCAATAGGATTAAACTATCTTGTCAATTAATAAATTCAAAACAAGTTTAAATAATAAAGAATTATAATATAAATGAAATAATATAAAATAATATTAATTTTTAAATTTAACATAAAATATTATATTTTAATAGCAAACAATATATTTTTTTAAAAAAATATATATTAAATTTAATAAATATCAAAATAATAAATAAATAATTTTTTTTTTTTAAAAAAATACTATTATTTTCTGCATTTCTTCCAAAATTGCAAGAATGCTAATTCATACAAACTGAACTCAACCTATTCATAGGAATTCCTCTTGACACCCCCTGCCTGCAAGATGGCTAAAGCTGAACGTGGATGCTTCTTTCAGCCTATTTGGAGCAGGGTTTAGTTTTACCTTATGTAACCACACAGGTATGGTTCTGCTCTGAAGAGCTGGAACCCTAAAAGAGGTTAGTTCTGCGGAGCATGTAGAGACACTTGGGGTGTGGTCTAGTCATTTGCAGATTCGAAGAAGCAGGATGACAAACATAATTGTGGAAATAGATTGCCTCAGTTTGGTGAATCAACTATTGTCTTCTGAGCTTAATCTTTCTACCATTGGAGGTCATATAGACATGATCAAAACTCATTGTATTGTTAAGGATAAATGTACTTTTCAACATATTGGTAGGGTTGGGAACTCCATAGCACATAGATTAGCAAGAATTGGGCTGATTTTTGTTGATGTTATTTGCTGGAGTGACTCTTCACATCCAAGTGTGCTCGATGATTTGCATCGTGAGTGAATTTTACTAAATGAATGAATACATTATACATCTTTTCCATTTTAAAAAAAAAAATACTTTTATAATTATTGGGGAAAACTGAACAAGAGCCTAGCTAACACTAAATGGAATTCTTTAAAAGACCCTTTAGATTACAATCGATGTCTTTCGAAATATATATACATATATAATTTTTTTTAAGATAATTGGTTGTTTTAGTCTCTAAAATATTTTCTATTAGCTAATTTAGTCATTTTTCGTTATTTTTGACCTTTTTTTTTGTCCTTGAACTAAAAATATTTGGACAAATTAGTTCTTTAGTCAGTTTTAAAATTAATAACTGGTCATAAATCAGTCATTTGATGTACACACACCTTTAACTATTAATAACATATATAAAACTTATCATTTAAATAAATAGTAAATAATGTTTTAAAAAGAAAAAAGGTTAACGAAGAAAAAATATTTTTAATAAGCGACTAATTTTTAGATTATTTATAATTAAATGACATATTTATACTTGTTAAATAAAATAATAAATTTTTATTTATGTATTTTATCTATTATAATAAGTTAAAGGACTAATTTGTCAAAATATTTTTAATTTGAAGATAAAAATAGTCAAAAAAAAAAATTAAAATTGATTAATCGAAATTTGTTTAAGAACTAAATTTATTAACCAAAAAATAAATAAATTTACCGCCATTTTTTTAATCCATATTTGATCATATGTATCATATTTTTTAATTCTTGTTTAATTTTATAAATTAGAATAATTCTCAATTTTATTTTTATTTATTTTCTCTTTTCTCTTACAAAATCTACACAACCCTTACTTGTATTACAGCTCTGATGGTGATAATATGATTAGGAAGTTCTCTATATACAACTCCCATTTCTTCTTCTCATGAAGTAAAAGATCCTCAATTTTTGAGATGGTGTTGGTTATTTCCTCTCGATCGGACCTCTCTGTGCCCAAGAACTCTACTGACTTACCATCTTTTTCGGCCGCAAAACAGTTGAAACGTAACTTTCCTAACACCAACACTAACTACTCTCACCTGATAAAAAATGGGGAGCCCTTTACTAGAGCATTCAAACTCTTCTCATGGTCAGAAAAATTAGGAGGGCAACCTCCAAATCATAACTAACTTATGATTGCTTGGAAATTTGTTAATGCTTCTATTACTTAGGATTTCCATTGTCACCTTTACCAATATTTGTCCATGTTGGGCCCGCAGATCTAAATATTTAATCACAGATATATTTAGTCAGAAATATTTAACATTTTCGTATATTTGATATAAATATTTTATTTTGATGTTTATATTCTAAATAAATTAAATTTTTGTTGTTTGCTCTTTTTGGACAAAAAAAAGACATAAATGTTAGAGATATTAGAGATATATTAATTTCATTATTTTGTTATTTATTATTCTTTATAAGGGTAGGATAGTCTTTTTAGTCCTTTTAGTCTTTCTACATTGTTTGCTATATATATTCTTATTTTTCTTTGGTTATTCATTATTCGTTTTAATAAAATTCTAGCCTTTGTTTTCGTGCCGTCCTCTCTTGTCTTTCAATTTCCTCTTTAATTCTCACATGGTATCAGAGCAAGGTTATGGATTTGGTTGAAGAACCATTATTGGGTCTGGTAATTTTGTGATGTTTGCTTCCCTGATTTGTTGTTTATCTTTTGGATTTTGGTCTCTCCATTATCTTCGATTCTCGTGAGGAATTTGGACTTTATTTTTTTGTTCATATTTGGAGGAATTTATTTTTCTGTGTGGATCTTGAGGAAACGATGGAAGTTCGAGGAGAGCAAAGCGGCAGGAGAAAAGGTGGAGAACAAGGCAGTCAACAAGGATGGCCAAAAGGGTAAATTTGTGGTGGTTGATGAGGGTTTTTCTCTAGAATTTTGCACGTTTGAGAAATTTGGAAATTTGGTTGGCCTGGGAATTTTGCACATTTGGAAAATTTGGAAATTTGGGAATTTCGCACATTGTTTGCACATTTGAATTTTGCACATTTAGGAAATTTGTTTGAAATTTGTTTGCAGTAAAGTAAATTTGGATTTACAAATTTGGAAAATTTGTTTGCAGTAGAATAAATTTAAATTTGCACATTTGAAAAATTTGTTTGCAGTAGAATAAATTTGGATTTGCACATTTGGGAAATTTGTTTACAGTAGAGTAAAGTTGGATTTGCACATTTGGGAAATTTGTTTGCAATAGAGTAAATCTGGGGAAATTCGTTTGTAGTAGAATAAATTTTTTGGGAGTTTCTTGCACAGTGGCCTTGAGATTCAAATTTTGAAAATTTTAAATATGGGGATTGAATAGTTGATGAAGAAGAGAAAATTTTCATTAGTAAATTTGCCAATTCGCACTCACTTTGGAGGTTTGCTTACTTGAAAGCTGTGTTTACTTTGTTTGATTTGCATTGTATTCCAATATTTGGGATTAGTGAAAAAGTTGTTGATATCAAGACCCACGTTCAAGCAATGAAGTGTCTTACTATCTTTTGTGAAGCTGTTGGTCCGGCATTTCTTTTTGATAGACTATCAACTACATCAAAATTTCCAAAGAAATGTGTTGTTTTATGTCTATTTCGGATTATATGTCTTGGACTAGTTGCATCAGGTGTCAATTTGTCTTCTTTCCGTTTAAGTCCTTCTTTGTTGACAAAGTCTCGATGCTCCTTGCAACCTCATCGTGAGTTTGAGGGGGGTGTTAGAGATATATTAATTGTTAGAGATATTAGAGATATATTAATTTTGTTATTCATTATTTTTTATAAGGGTAGGATAGTCTTTTTAGTCTTTTTACATTGTTTGCTATATATACTGTTATTTATCTCTTGTTATTCAGTATTCATTTTAATAAAACTCTAGCCTTTGTTTTCGTTTCATCCTCTATTTTCTTTCAATTTCCTCTTTAATTCTCACAATAAACACAGTAATTTATGGATATTTATTATTTTTATTTAAGCCTTTTTTCCTCCAAAGGACTAAATTTACCAAAATCTAATTTATTTGGGATTAAAACCTTAAAATAAAATGTTCATCTATACCATAATTAAATAATTTTGACTTAAATTGGAGACTAATTGTAAATTGATTTTCCAACATTTTGATATTGTTAATTAATGCACATGATACATATGCTGCATATGGTTTAAAGAACTATTTATGTAAAATGGATGCATAAAAATAATATTAAACTCGAATTAATGGAACTGAAGACACTCGAACATAAAAATAATGGTAAACTCGAATTAATCTGCTCAAAAAATGTATAATCTTCTATTCTTAAATCTATCTTGGGGTGTAAATAACTACAAACTATGAATCTATATATATATACACACTCAAAAGTAATACGTGAATTGTTGATGCTGGATGCTATCTCCATAACAGGATGAAAACCTACAAGAAGAAATAGAAACTAGCAAAGCTTTCTGTATCTCTGGGGTAGCACCCTTTTGGACAAGAGAGATCAAGTAATCCCAGAATTCAGCCTCACATGGCATGGTGAATAGGACCATCACTGGGGAGTCCATACTCTTCTTCTGCCATTCTGAAGAGCTCTCTAAAGATGTAATCGTTGAGGTAAGCAATGGGGAAAGAGTACCGCTTTTGATCGATGGTGTAAACTACAACATGGCCTTTTTTCGCTACTCGAAATGATGATGAAGTTGATGAACAGGTGCTACTAGTCCTAGAATTCAAAATCTAAAGTCCTGGCAAGGTTATATGTTTCCTTCCAAGGGTAGCTTTCCTCAGCCACTTTCTGGCTATTCTGATGAGTTTTCTAGAGCTTCATGACTGATTTCTTTATCTGAAGAAAAAGTGAATGAAATTAGAGCTTTATGAAATCAATTGACATAATCAAAACTTCTTCTTTTGAGAGTTAATAAAACTATTCTTCCATTAAGTCAAGTCCTTGACTTTCTCTATAAAAGATTTTAGTTCTACAGAGCATGCAGCGACACTTGGGGTGTGGTCTAGTTTTTTGCTTATTTTAAGCAGCAAGATGACAAACATAATTGTGAAAATAGATTGCCTCAGTTTGGTGAATCAACTATTGTCTTCAAAGCCTAACCTTTCTACCATTAAAGGTCTTATAGACATGATCAAAACTTTTTGTATTGTTAAGGATAAATGTACTTTTCAACATTTTGGTAGGGTTGGGAACTCCATAACACATAGATTAGCTAGAATTGGGCTGATTTTTGTTGATGCTATTTGCTGGAGTGACTCTTCACATCCCAGTGTGCTCGATGATTTGCAGCGTGAGTGAATTTTACTAAATGAATGAATACATCTTTTCCATAAAAAAAAAAAGAAAAAAAAAAAGATACTTTTATAATTATAGGGGAAAATTCAACAAGAGCCTAGCTGACACTAAATGGAATTCTTTAAAAGACCCTTTAGATTAGAATCTATCTCTTTCGAAATATATATACATATATAATTTTTTTAAAGATAATTGGTCGTTTTAGTCTCTAAAATATTTTCTATTAGCTAATTTAGTCATTTTTCTTTATTTTTGACTTTTTTTGTGTCCTTGAACTAAAAATATTTGGACAAATTAGTTCTTTAGTCAGTTTTAAAATTAATCACTGGTCATAAATCAGTCATTTAATATACACGTACCTTTAACTATTAAGAACATAAATAAAGCTTATCATTTAAATAAATAGTAAATAATGTTTTAAAAAGAAAAAATGTTAAAGAAGAAAAAGTATTTTTAATAAGCATCTAATTTTTAGATTATTTAATAATTAAATGACATATTTATACTTGTTAAATAAAATAATAAATTTTTATTTATGTATTTTATCTATTATAATAAGTTAAAAGACTAATTTGTCAAAATATTTTTAATTTAAAGATAAAAATAGTAAAAAATAATTTTTTTTTTTTTAAAAAATTAAAATTGACTAATCGAAATTTGTTTAAGAACTAAAAGGACCAATAAACCTTGTTTTAAAATAAATATCACAAATTTTCCAAAAGATAAATAAATTTACCGCCATTTTTTTATCCATATATGATCATATTTTTAATTCTCGTTTAATTTTATAAATTAGAATAATTGTCAATTTTATTTTTATTTTATTTTCTCTCCTCTTACAAAATCTACACAACCCTTACTTGTATTGCAGCTCTGATGGTGATAATATGGTTAGGAAGTTCTCTATGTACAGCTCCCATTTCTTCTTCTCATGTCATAAAAGACCATCAATTTTTTATATGGTGCTGTTTATTTCCTCTGGTCATGTTATGAGGATAAATTTCACCCCTCTTTATCAGCTTAAGCATTTAGAGTAGGTGGCAATTTAACTCAATTTAATAGGTTGGACCTCTCTATGCCCAAGAACTCTACTGATTTGCCATCTTTTTCGGCCGCAAAAAAAATTGAAACGTAACTCTCCTAACACCAACTACTGTCGCCTGATAAAATAGGAGTCCAATCTCTAACAAAAACAGGGAGCCTTTCACTAGAGCATTCAAACTCTTCTCATGGTCTGAAAAATTGGGAGGGCAACCTCCAAATCATAACCAACTTATGATTGCTTGGAAATTTGTTAATGCTTCTATTACTTGGGATTTCCATTGTCATCTTTACCAATATTTATCCATGTTGAGCCCCCAGATCTCTCTCCTTTAGCTCTTGATTGGTGATTTCAATCAAGTTTTCTCATCCCAGAAAACTTGGGAGGCCATGCAACCTCCTAATCATAACCAACTTATGATTGCTTGGAAATTTCTTAATGCTTGTTCTTTACTTGATCTTGATTTTTCTGATTCTCCTTTTGCTTGGTGTAATAGCAGGGGTGGTCCACATCGTATTTTAGAATGCCTTGATCAGGCATTTTGTAATTCACAGTGGCATTGTGCTTTTCCAAATACCACATCATTCATCTTCCCCGCTTTAATTTTGACCATCACCCTTTGTTATTAATTTTTTTTTTCCATAGAACTCGCAAGGTTACTCGTAGATTTTATTTTGAACTGGCTTGGCGATCTTCATAATGATTTTCCCATTTTTTCTCCAATTTTTGGTCAGCAAATACCTCCAATTTCCCTAGTGCTTTAGCGTCTCTTGCAAAATAGCTTAGATCTTGGAATTGGCAAGTGTTCGACAATATTAAATGCAAAAAAGAAAGATGCATGACTTGACTTGCAGGTCTTCAACATACCTTCTACACCAAACCTTCAAATTTTCTCTTGGACCTTGAAGCTGATCTACATCAAGAATACTAGGAGATTCTAAGGTAGGAAGAAGCTTTTTGGTTCCAAAGATCTTATTCCAAATGGATAGTAGATGTAGATCACAATACACAATTTTTTCACCCCTCTGATGTTATTCGTAGAGATAAACAAAAGATTTTCCAACTACAAAATGACGAGGGTGATTGGATCACAAATCCCGATGCTTTACAAAAAATGGTTAGATCTTTTTATACCCAACTATACAACAGTGAACAAGGACTCTTGCATGGCTATTCTTCTTGGCATTTCTCTAGCCTCAACATGTCAAACTCACAGCTCCTAAAGAACACAGTTAAACCCAAGGAGATAGAAATGGTAGTTTTTCAAATAGGGCTCCACAAAACCCTGGGTCCTAAAGGCTTCCATCCTATCTTTTACCAGAAATTTTGGAATGTTATCTACTCTTCTCTTATTACTTATGTTTTATCTATTTTTGATTGCGGTCATTTTCCACATGATATTAATTCTATTCTTTTATCATTACTTCAAAAGAAACGACACCCTGAACTATCCTCCCATTTCTGCCTCAATGCACTTAGTAATGTTCTTGCTAAAATTGTTACCTAATTAATTGCTAACCATTTAAAACCTTTTTTGAGTAAGCTTGTAGGTGATCACAAAAGTAGGTTTATTCCGGGACATCAAGGCATCGACGATGTCATAGTGGCCCAAGAAATTATACTCTCCATGCGTAGTAAAAGGGATAAAATTGGGTGGTTGGTTTTCAAGCTGGATCTTGAGAAGACCTACGATAGAGTCCATTGGCCTTTTTTAGCACATGTGGTGAAATCTTGTTGTTTTTTCTTCTTCTCTACTTAATCTCATCATGGGTAGCAACAACAACTCCACTATATCTCTTTTATGGAACAATCAACGACTTCATTCTTTCATTCCATCCCAAGGAATCCAACAAGGGAATTCTTTATCTCTTTATCTCTTCATCTTATGCATGGAAGTACTGAGCAAAGAAATACTCAAAGCTATGGACACAAAAACATGATATGATTTTCCTATTACTCATAATGGCCCTTTCCTTTCTCGCCTCTTTTTTGCAGATGGCCTTATCTTCTTTGGTAGTGCAGCCGTGGACCAGGCTAACATCATGAATTCTATCCTACAAAGATTCTGCTCTATATCTGGTTAGAAGATTAATACTTCCAAATCACAATTGTATGTGAGTCCAAATACTTCTGCTAGATTAACTTGCCTGATATCACGATGGTTCCATATCCACCTCACTAAGGACCTTGGCCTCTACCTGGGGATACCATTACTACACAAGCATTTATCATCCCCAGCCTACTCCTTTCTACTTCAAAAATTAGACAATAAGCTTGCAAGTTGGAAGAAAAAATTATTGTCAATGGTTGGTTGAGCCACTCTTATCAAATATGTTCTAATGGCCATTCCAAGATACCATCTTCAGTTATTTTGCATGTTGAAGCATATCACCACCCGAATTGATTGCATCATCAAGGATTTTTTCTTGGATCACTCAACAATTTCATCCCTTCATCCTATTTCATGAAAATTTTTTGCACCCTTCAATCGTCACAAATTTTGTTACAATTTAAATTAAGGATAATGTTGTGGTACAAACTCTATTTGTAGTACATCACATGCATATTTAAATCAACAAATAGAAAAAAAAAAAGTGTATTTATATAATTTACAATAACAGGTTAACAAGTTGGTGTGTTAATAGGTGTGATTAAAAGAAAATAAACTAGTAAAATAAATCACATAAGAATTGTCACTCAAACACACATAGGCAGAGTACCTATCAAATGTAGCATAAAAACATGGTAGTATCAAGATTTTAAATTTATAATATCATTGTCCCAAGAACGTGG